>CM052261.1:4565958-4791877 GCA_028455795.1 Lasioglossum marginatum | reverse complement strand
TTTGGTCTTTAGTTCTTTATCGTATCCTTGTCGCTCAGTCAAGATATTGATCACATTCACCATTATATAAACTCTCCGGTTGACTTGATAAATATTCAATAATTTATCATATTTACCAAATTCGTGTTGATTACATATGTATAATAATCGGCGACTATACATAATCTCCGGATTAATCACATTTACCGTAACATATACGCGTATGTCGAATGTAGGAATCGGTGTTAAACGAACCTCTGCCCTGGTAATACGAGTGTCTGTACCGAGGTTCTTGATTCGAAGGGGATGGTACGGCGACGGCGTTCCCGAGGCTGTAAAAGACCTTTGGTCTTTAGTTCTTTATCGTATCCTTGTCGCTCGATTCGGTGTCTATTGAATAGCCTCTCGATGTTCGGTCGTCTGGTGTACGTGGGATGCGGTGGTTCCCTCTCTCGGCGCGGCGGGTGTGTATATCGTCGATTTAATAAGGCAACCGGGCAGACCCGTCACATTGTCATCTCGAATAAATCTCCATTCGAGCCCGGTCTAACCTCTTAAAACGGTAAAGGACCTTTGGTCTTTACTTCTTTAAACGCGGTGATAGAGTGGTTGAAAGGTGAGGACCACTCGAGCGGTGCCGGAAGAGACGCGCGAGTACGAAGCACGAGGAAAAGGGGGTTCGGCGGGGCTGCCTTTATGCCGCAGCAACGAGGGCCACTTCAGAGGGCAGGAAGCACAAAGGTGAGGGCGACTCCGTGACTATCGCTGAATCTTCCGCGGTAATTATTTTTAAACACGTCCTGGAGATACGGATCTCCAGTGGGGCTCTAGCACCGAACAGCCGAGTAAACTTCTCGCATCTCCGTAGACTAACTAAATAACCGGACTAATTAGGCCGTACCCGTGCTTTCTGGCACGTTGTCGTATCTCCCGTTCATCATTATTTCCCTATCCTGTTTCTTTCCTTCACCTACCGTGCTCCTTTATTCCTTGCTTCCAGTCACACTTTCTTGGGCCCCTTTCTCTAGACCTAGACGGAAACCACCGAAATTGATTCCACGCCACGAGGGGAACCTCTCCGTCCTCGTCCTCGACATAATTTCTGTAAACGCAAGGAGAAACTTCGCATGTCACAGTCTCAAAAATTTTAGTTTATTCATTAATCCAGCTTTTACTAGAAAAACGTCATTGAAACAAATTCGAAAGGATCAAAAGAATAATGCAATTTAACCGATGTCCTATGTCAAAGCATTAGTGACGACAGGGCCGATTTAAGCCAGCGCGGGGCCCGTAGCAAATGACAATATCATAAAAACAAGAAAAAATGAATGACCTTTTTATTTTAGTAAAAACTTCTGTAAACGGTAGCTAGGGCTATTACACAATTTTATTTTTAGGTAAACATTTTCTGCTGCAAGCGCGCGGCCCCCAGAAGCGCGGGGCCCATAGCATTTGCTACTCCTGCTACTGGGCTTAATCCGGCCCTGAGTGACGATGCGAAGACAAAGCAATACTGACAACCACAGATTTAACATAACGTTTCTGAAATATTTTTTTATAAAAATAATATTTTTTTACAAAACGACTGCACCGGTGTAAAAGCGCTGCACAGTAAAGTCGCGATCTAGCTCCCTGAGGATCTCCACGATCACTGTCCCTTCGCCTGCCCCGTCCAATGGGCGGCATCCTCGCGAGGGACCAAGAAACTCGAGCGTCCGTGTTTACATGCTGTCCTTTTCTACGTTCGGCATCCTTTGTACTTTCGCCGCGGTCGACGCAGTCATAAAAAAATAGTTTCCCTGCTCCAGGGTTCCCCAAACATTTTCTCTGATGGAGCACTTTAAGGGTCTTTGAATTTTGACGGAGCTCCTTGTGTAATTTGAGAAGGGTAATGACACATAATCAATAAATCTTGGAAAAATAAAAAATACTTGTTTCTTGTTGCGTGACGTTTTGTGGCGCCAACATGAATGCCATGAATTATTCATACGTAAAATTATTACAGTCAAAATGTAGAAAAAGAGCTTTGTTATTAATATTTTCCGCGAAACCCTGCCCTACACGATCTCTGTCCCTGCTCGGAAAAGGCGACGGGAGCTAGACCGCGACTTTACTGTATCTCGCTGACCAAAGTTCATCTAAAGTCCAAGGAAACGACAAGACAGGTAGAAGAAAGCACTCGGTTCGCATGATTTCTCCCATATTTATATTATTTGTATTTGTTTACATACAATTTTCCATATATTGTAATTGTAATCGTAATGGTAGTAGGCAAAAACAGTAGTATTTGCTCGATAACAGAACAGTCTTAACTGGCGAATACGCAACTGAAAGATAAATGAAGGGGTCAAGATTGCAGGGATGATGCGAGGTGTAAATGTGTGAGCGGTGCATGTCCATGCGTACAACGCTCGGGAAAACAAGATGGCTGTTGAGACTTCTCGTCGAATCATGTAATTTTCACTTTACGTAGGAAGTAGTTAATCCTAATAGGCGCTAAACTTCGCTCGTTCGTCGTAGCATCCTACCGACTATTAATCCTATTTTCTGTATAATCACGAGAATCCGAAATTATTAAAAATATACATCCTACAGATGTACCGTTAATGCGCATTATATTGTGCAGAAGTACTCTTATAATAGATGCACCCTCGTTCGGGTGCATCCGTTCACATCCGTTTCATCTTCTTTTTTCTTTATTTTTCTTAGGCATTATTTAAATACCGCTAGCTAGGCCATTCCTATTACACGCGTCGCGTCGCGTCGCGACGATAATATCCGGGGAAGCGACTATCGAGGTTTCTCTTCTCTTTCTCCCGCTTTTCTTTTAAATACTTTTCCCCGATTATCGCTAAACGGGTTTCTTCTTCCTCTTCTCCTTACTCCGTCAACGGGATACGCTACTTGTGCATGCATGTCGTTCACGACTCGTCGATGAAGAACGGTTTTTATGGAAACGGAAAAAGCAACGCCGCGGTCTTCGAAACGATCGATTTAAATATCGATCCCGGCCGCAAACAGAACGTCGTAGATTGGAATGCAAGCTGTTCGGCGTTTTATAATGTTTCTTATCACTTGATTTCATCGACTGTAAACGCGATAGGAAAAGTTATTGTCTAGATAAGAAGGTAGACCGCGAGTTTTATGCAACACGTTCGCATGTAAAACTCAAAATAGAACAGTACGACTTTCTTTTCAGCTCGATAGAAATATTAGAATAAAGGAGCTTTACCAAAGTTTGCATGAAACAATCGCAGCCCACGAGTGACTGTAAATAAACCGAGTGTTTATTTTATAATTCAAAACCATGGAAATTGCAATTACAAAGTAAACTATTACCTGTCCTCGAACGAGAGTATACGCTTTTAAACAGCTTTTAAATCGGATTTAAATTGTTAGAATTAAACTATTAGATGCTATTCCTTTGCCCTATAGGTTAGTCGTGTAATATTTCGCTTGTTTCTCACCGAAAATGCAACGATGACGATTTATCTGCAAGGAATTGCTTAATGTATAAATTATATTTATTAAAAAATCAAAATAACAGTCAATAAAATCGGCCGCCATTATAAACGAGCATAATAAAAATTAAAGTAACAATACAACAGTACTCTTTCCTTAGATTAACCTGTTAATTCGGTAAAATGTTCGCATTCTTATTTTGAAAATTAACATGTTAAGTTCTTCGTAAAAATAAAAAAATTTATATGCAAGCATGTACGATGTCTCCACAGCCTACAGGGTTTTAATCATATTTTCCTTTGGAATATGTTAATGCTGCAACTTGCAGTCCTCGAACGCAAATCGTCAACAGTGATTTTCGTGTCTGCTATGCAGAAACGTTCGGCCCGATACAATTTTTAATAGCTCGCGGACGTTTTCAAGAAGAATCACGGAGACTACATCGAACAGGGGAGAAACGCTATTCGAGAAAAGTCGATTCGACGAAGGAGTAAATGTTCTCTGTCTCCGAATTCATTAACACTACGCTGCTAAACGCGAATCGTACGAGATTACATCGCGGCGCGCGGCGTTCTGACGTCGAGCTCCTAATATACGAATTATCACTTTGCGTCTAAACGTCTCTTATTCTCTTCGACGCTTCTCACTCATAACCATTTCTCAATCAACATTTATTAAAAAACATCATTTTCATACTTTTTGTTTTTCCTGTTTGCTCCTTTAAACACTCGAAGAACGTATACGCTATTGTCCAAAAGAAAGAAGCACCCAGTATAATTATAAGATATAATTACAAACAATATCGTTGTGTAGAAATTGCATTGTACAATGATTGATTTATTTGCATTTAAAGTATTAGATAATCCGCAATAACACATACAGTAGGACCTCGATGAGCCGGATCCCGATTATAAACAAATATGCGTTTAAATATAATTATATTACATGAAGGGAAATAAATTTTCAAAAATAAAAAATTCATTTTTGAATATAATGTACGTTTTAACTATGTCCTTTGGGTCTCGATTATCCATCGGGCCTTAAGACCGTATTTGTCTCCCGATCAAGCCGGTTAATCGAGCTCCTGCTGTATATAATATATTCTCAGAACTATTAATTAAACAGCGGAATCCTTTTTCAAAACTTACTGTGCTCTTATTTGATTTTCTATTAAATATGGTCGGGTGCTTCTTTCTCTCGCACAGCAGTGTATGTATATTCGGTTCGCTCTAGTAAACATTTCGATAGAAACGGCAACTAATAATTAGGCAGACTGCGGATCTTTATCCAAAATGAAAATGATGATCTACTGATATTTTAAACTAGTTCCAACCTGTCTAATGTTTTGTATTTCGTCTACCGAACGTTGTAAATGCATCGATTCCGCAGTCTACCAATTAGACAGACTGCGGATTCTTACGCAGAAATCTACATTTTTATAGAGAATCTATGAATTAAGATTAAGCAAGAACCTGAACGAATTCGTAAATTCATTAGGCGGTCGAGAAACTAAGTTAGCGTTAAACTTCATTCGAGTTTCTATTAAGTGTATCCAGCGTGTATTAAACGCATCGATAAATATTGAGTTGCAACATGAATCAGTTTGCAAGTACAGTATTTTATCCATAAATGTCCCAAAAGTCTGGCCTGTAAATGTCCCATATCTATCCCCACTACTGCGGGGTATACCCCCTTGAGGGGCCGTGAAACTCGAGAGGCCTCGGTCGCCGAGAAGCATGATATCATGCGGCTCGAGTATATCGGTGAGATCACACTAATCCGAATTTCTAACTTCTTTATTTTTCATTATTTTTTTATGGGACTTCGAAGAACGTTTTCGTGGCATTTTTCTAATGCAAAATCATACCAAATATGATATAATTCCGATGATATTTACTTGTAAATGATATTTACTTTAATCGCCTATTTATATTTGGTATGATTTTGCATTAGAAAAATGCCACGAGTACGTTTTTCGAAGTCCCATAAAAAATAATGAAAAATAAAGAATTTAGAAATTCAGATTAGTTATGTTTACACTCCTCGGCGACCGAGCTTCTCGAGCTCGGCTATCCTTATCTACGTTCGGCAAAAGTCAAAGAATACTATCTCCGAGGGCATAAATGTCCCTCGGCAGACCCGTGCTGGGGACTTATATCGATAAAACACTGTATAAGTACACATATAGATGCATAAAATCCACAGTCTCCTAATAACTCTTAAATACCTTGACGAACTCGAGCAATGTGTCTGTACTTGGTCGTTCCTTTTGCGTTACGGAAAAACGATTGTCATATGTATCGTACACTACCTTGTTATTGCAGTTTAAAAAAATACGCAAAATATTAGATCGCGAAGGTTCGACACTGTGTACAGGGTGATCTGAAAACAGGATTGACGGATTTCCACAGATTCACAAATATAATAAATAATTATTGTACAAGTTCGAGAATAAAATCTGCTGGATTTCACATTTCAATTGTTCGTAGAAACCCGACAGGTTTCTAAACATGGAAAATAAATTGATTTTCATCGATTGAGACAAATGAACAATGTATGTAGAATTAATCAATGGAGCTTTTGAAAAAGGTGAGATAGGTATAGGATACACTCAAACTCTGTAAGCTACGTTAAAAAACAATCAAATTTATCTTATTTAGGACAACGTCGTTCATTTTTAAATAAAGCAATGTCTTATTCAACAGTTTCTTGAGTAGTATACTATCTGTCCGAAGGATACGCTTCTTTGTATTCGTCTTTTTCCGCTGTCAACTCAATAGACTGATTAACTTGAGCTTTGACTTAATCAAAGTTGTCTCAACTGAAAAGAAATATAACAAAACAATCACGAAATAATAGAGTCACAGAATTTTTATTATCCGTTTATTGTTAAACCGTAAATACTGTCAGCGATTAAATATTTTTGGACGACATTGTACATTTCTGAGCCAGCATATACTTTTGTACTCACAGCCACGCACAGTTCGATAAACAGAAAGGATTAAAATATTAACGAAAAGAAAAATTGTGAAACACATTATCATTTTTCTGAATACGTCTTCGAATTCTTCGATGTTGTTTTCAGGTCACCCGGTAGATGAAATTCGTACGATGCAATGGGCGAAAATGCATCGCGCGATTCCGCTATGATCGTGCGATTTGCTTTGGTGCCAGTAGTATTTGAGCATTTTCAAGATTACAAATGGATGATCCCGCGAGTTCCATGCTTTTAGTCTTAGTCGGTCGGAGATCGAAATGTACAACGCGCTGGACGCTCTATCGGACCTTTCGAGAGAAATATTGTTAATTGGTTGGTTAATACGGCTCTGGAGATGCTATCACAGTGGTCGGTGCTTCTGTGTCCGTTTTGATTCGGTCGAAATGGAGACCGAGACCTCGATCGAGAAAAAATAAACCGTACGAGCTTCGAATCTCTCCATCCTTCTTTTCTTTTTATCCCAGTTGTTGAATCGCGGATGTGGTCATGTTTGCCGATAAATAGACTCCGGATTCTATGCACTTATGACAAAAATGGGTAGCTGCAATTTAAAACGGTGAAAAGATTTGAAGACTTTAAAAATATAAACACTAAACCTACAACCGCCGGTCAAATGACCGGTTTTATATTTTTCATCTTACAATTATTGAAATGATGAAGTTACTTGCATGGAAATTGATTCGATAAATTTCTTTATCCAAGCACATATTGTAATGAAAATTGCGCGAGAACTAAATAAATAGAGCTTTATCATTTTTGCAAGCTGAAACATTTTCATCGCTTTTAGTGCTCGGTAGGTTTAGTGTTAATATATTATTTCCAGTACATTAGAATTATTAGCGAGAAATATAAATTTATATTTAGCTCCTGTGTCTTGCAATTGATGCATAAACGTTTTATTTTGCATAAAGATCCGGAGTCTACCGATAAATCATATCGGTGACTATGAAATCCAGTGTTAAACGGCAGTTCACACTGCCATGCCGTTCACGACTTCCGGTTTCGGTAGAGTATGATTCGCAGAGAGGGAAATAAAACAACAAGATTCAAGCCGGAGATTGAAAATATTTAAATGAAAAATGACCAAATAACGAATAATCAATATAACGAAAACAACTATGATAGAAACTTTTTCTACTCTATACTGCATTGACACATGTTGCACAAAAATGGCCGATTTTAATTACTGT
The DNA here is from genome assembly GCA_028455795.1 of Lasioglossum marginatum. Lineage (NCBI taxonomy): Eukaryota > Metazoa > Arthropoda > Insecta > Hymenoptera > Halictidae > Lasioglossum > Lasioglossum marginatum. Next base: position 4,784,248 of record CM052261.1, on the reverse strand, counting down.
ATGAACACTTTGCAGAGAGGTAAATGAAAAGAACAAGATTCAAAAGTCGGAGGTTGAAAATATTTAAATGAAAAATGACCGAATAACGAATAATCAATATAACGAAAACAACTGTGATAGAAACATTTTCTACTCTATACTGCATTGACACATGTTGCACAAAAATGACCGATTTTAATTACTGTATGAACACTTTGCAGAGAGGTAAATGAAAAGAACAAGATTCAAAAGTCGGAGGTTGAAAATATTTAAATGAAAAATGACCGAATAACGAATAATTAAAATAATGAAAAGAAACTGTGGTGGAAACTTTTTCTACTATTGCATCGACACATGTTGCACAAAAAATGACCGATTTTAATTACTGCAGCTGCATCCTTAGTCGAATGTAACCGTGCATCGCATTGTCGTCGGAATGAAAAATTTCATTAAACTGGACAATAGACTCATAGAATAGCTCCGTCGATTCTTCTGCGTCAAAGGATGGAAATTTCAATCGGAGCTTATAATTAAAGTCCATAGATCGTCGTCAACGTATAGCGAACAGGCGATTACCAAAGAAGCTTGGCGGAACTGAATTCATAAAATCCACATTTTGGTTATTGATTCAGATTTCTTGTAATAAATTCGACGAATATATTACAATCTGGTTATCTGATATACATACATATTATGTACATCTTCTATCCTTCCAAGAGGATCAATACGTGGTCAGTTTACTTCGATGTATTAATTGTATTTATTTAGCTTATGTCTATTACAGCCAACAGTAACATGAAGTTGAATCATTACGTCCCAGATTGTTAGATTATTGCAAGTCGGTGAAAAATATTGTTTTAACAAGAACATAGTAAAAAATTTGAGCGTATCTGGGTTAGTACAATGTCGAATGTTCAATTGAAATCGGCCATTTAATATGCAACAAGGTAACAGAATTTGTTCGAAGTGGATGCGGACCATTTCTGCACGAGCATTTTAGAAATCGAATGTTAAATCGTCTCCTGGCGACACTGCAAACAGCCGGTTCCGATATAGTAGTAGTCTTGATATTATCATGCAAGGTTCGCTGTCGATCGACACTCAAAAAACCAGGGTACATAAATTAATATATTACATGCCGACTAAACGATAATTAGCATATACAAAAGACAACGCGATTAGACCGCCGCGGACCAGTCCCCGGCGGCAAAGAAAATTCTGTTCGACGCGTGTTACAATCGAAATGCTTACTTCAATACGGTGAATTATAAAAAAAAGAAAAAAAAACAAAGGAGAAACAATAGTACGGAGAAAACAAAACAAAACGATTCCTTTGCGATCGTCGAGAATCGTACACGTCGAGAAACTCGTCGAACGTTACCGAAGCTCTTACGGTAAATGAGAAATAAGAAGAAAGGAATAATACAAAAATAGAAATGACAATAAGGGAAGAAAAAACTGAACACGGACAGCAACGAGTAGTGTAAATTCTCGGTAGTAATCGCTATAAACGGTATAACATATTTTTAAAAAAGAAAGATAAATTTCTAACTACGTGCGTTACATCTTAGCTGTGGTAAGCGATCGCTGTGAAACAGGAGAAAACGTGTACGCGAAACATACAAAATCGAGAAAACTAGGCGCAGAAATCTGACTATACATATATAGTAAGATCCGAAAATACGAACGATCGGCTCGGGATGTAAAAAAAAAGGATCATGTTTAAGAGATACGTTGGCCGTAAAAGCGTGGAATGATTTCTATCTGTCTGCGGAAACCTCTCGTAACGACATATCGAATAAAAGCGTTTTCAATTCGCTGACAAAGATTTAAAATTCAATTATATTCCCCGGGTTCTTATTTTACAAAATTACCATTCGATGTACTTTTGTTCAGAATGTATTCGTTCATATTCTTTATGCGTGAACAATTCGTATAATTTATGTTAGCAAATAAACAGGAAAACTTTCGTTCGATTTTATTCGCGATATAAAGCTAATTTGTAGAACACTTGAAACGATGTCATTCGATTCTCCATAATGAAAGCTTTGTTCGAGTATATAGAAATCACTGCACACTCTTAATGATAAAAAATGTAATCGACGAACGGTAACAGCGCGATCGTAAATTAGACCTCCGGAGAGCAGATTTCGTCGGTCCTAACAAAGAATCACTGGTAAATTAATATCTTTCCGGTAATACAGACATAGTTCTTATAAAATGTCTTGTTAAATTGATTAAAGTTAGATGACTAACAAGCTGACTGTCAAACCAACTCTCGTAGAAGAGTCCCACAAAGTCGAAACACTATATTTTAACAAAACGGCAACTTATAAGGCAATATTTATCACAGCAATTATGTATTCCAAGCTCATGGGCCTTAACTAAATTTGTTTCATTTGCTATCTCTCTAGAAATATTCGTTTTTAGCGTGAAACCAAGAATAGCGTACCCTATATTTGCTTGGCGAGACAGTCAAAGCGATAAGAAAACGTAGACTTTATCTTCTAATATTAATGAGAAAATTATGTACCTGTTACATATGTAATGCCGTTGAGAAATATTTGATCAATCGTGATTTTAAAAATTTAAGACATCCATTGAAATTGAAACTAACTAAACGTTATATTAAAAAATCTGAATCTGTTAAAAAATCATTAATAATTTTGAAATGTCTTAAAAATCTTGAGAAGAAATGTTTTTTATCGTTACAGGTGATCTTCATAATAACGTAACTTTTCACAGAAGGGGTTTTTCTTGCGACCATAAGCGACAGATACATAGATTCACCCGCTTACATGCTCTATCAAGTACAGAAGCTGAAATATTCATTTTTATCCTTTCTCACAGGCTAAATTAATTATTTGACGCTTAAAACGTTAAAATTTCACGCCTAACGTACGATCGCACTGTATCTTCTTTACCGAGAGTATCGGTTCGACAAGCATCAACTAAAGTTACAAGAGAAAACGAAAGTTTGAATTTCTCGTTCAAGTGAAAGCTATCACTCGATTACAATCAATTACGAAGGCATGCGCGGTTAATATCTATTCCTTTCGAACCCTTTGCACCCGGTATACGTATATTATCGAGACCAAATCGAACGAACAGATTCATAGAATTTTTCTATTTTATAGTCGACGGTATAACATTCTTCGAGCAAACAGTACGACGCATAGAAAAACGAGAACGCATTACAATATCATAAACTTTATATTATATATAGATTTATATATATGTATATATATATATATATATGTATGTATATATATATATATATCTCTTTTTCTCATTTTCTCTTATACACACTCACACGAACAGAGACGCGCTCGGGTACACGTCATTCGAAAATTTTCTTTCTTCTTTTTTTTTTGTTCATTTAAACGTTACAGAGTATTATATAGATTTGTTCGTTTTCTTTTAAACTTAACTTCGTAAATAACATTCAAAAACAAGTTCACCAAAATGGCGGCGAAAGAAAGGAAATTTCGCGTGCAAAGGGTTTTTACAACGAACTCCGTCTCGTGGACCCACGACTTTCTGGTACATTTCGAATCGATCGGACCGGTCGATTAACAGAACAGCGCCGACAAACATAAAAATCTAATGAAGAACATCTTTGGGAGCAATAACAGTAATGGAAAAAAATCATTCGTCGTAGATTCGATAACAATAACAGAAATAATAGCCTTAATACATATACATATATCGTTCAGATCATACGTACGCGTTATATTAATAAATTAAGAACATTCAAGCTATCGGACTGTTCTGTTAACAACAGCGATAAAACAAACGTTCTCTCGCAATCGATTGCAGCTTTTATCCTCTTAAATGTCGTCGTATCACTGGCAGCTCTAATTAAACTCTGGCCAGCTTTTTTATGCTTTAACCGTTTGCACTCTAATCATTCGATAGTATACGATAAATAAATGCACACGTTTCGGAGTCTTCAATTCTTAAAACGAAATTATAAATAATACTAAACGCACGTGATAACATTCTTTTAAAAAATATCGAAACAAATTCAAACTGCATTAAACCTCCGAAGCGAACAATGAAACAGTCTTGCGTAATTGCATTTCAACGTATGAGATTACTCGTGTTTGCTTTACTTTTAACGAAGATGACAACAGTGTTCTCTGTTATTCAATTCTAATTATACATAAAATATTTTAACGAATAAAAAGTTAATACAATAATGAAATTCGTAAGTAGCACACGATCGACTCAAGACGATGATCGTAAAAGTTGTATTAGAATGGTAGTCTGCTGTTATAATTGTCGTTACACCTTTGACCAATTAAAGTCTGTCAATTACGTCGTAAAATGAGAAAGTAGGTCCCATTTGCATTGAAATCCAAAAACGGGGATCTTTTAAAAAAATGTATAATAAAACGTTTTCCTTTAGTCTGCAAGGTATTCATCGTTATCCAATCGTGATTCGTTTCCCTTTTCATTTTCCTCGTACACAATATCTTTCTATTTACCGGTAGGAGTATTTACCTTTGAAAATAATAATACTGAGTTCTACAAGAAACATCGAACCCCGAGGTCCATCGTCGTCATTATCATCGTGACACTAAACTCCGAGTGCAAAGGATTAAACGCGATCGTTGCGATCACCAGGTTCGCTCTACCCATCGAAATACGTGATCGTGCGATAGAGGCATTCGCGCGGGAAACTCGACCGGTTCATAAATATTATTCTTAATATCAATGAAGGGAGGGTCTAGATGTTCTCTGCTTTAACCTAGCTAAAAACGCTTGCTCCCCGTCGTCCTCCGTTTTCGACAATATCCCCCGAAAGCTTTCCGATCTGTACTTGTCCCTCAAGAACGTCCGCCTTTCCTCTTTGTACTTTTCTATCCTCTCTCTGCATTGCGGGTCGCCCAGGTCCAAGCCACTGAGATTCTTCAAGTGTGTTTTATCAGAGTTGCAGGACATGTTCGTCCCAGCTCCAACGTTAGGCGTGGAACTGTGCTGCGAGTCTTCGGACTGTTTCACCGGCAAGGAAGCTTTCTCGGTCATTTTATTAAATTTCGCTTCGTCCAACGATCGACTCAACGACGCTCTGCTAGCCCTAGCATGGCGCGCCCTCAAGCATGGCGGCAGATGCTGAGAATTCAATGGCGACTCCTCGGACTTGCCTCTGGCCGTGTCCAACTCCTGCCTCATTTTTCGCTCCCTGACGATCTCCCTACCAATTTCCGAGTCGAAGCTCCTTCGATCCTTGCTACTTTCGGTTTCGTACCTCCTTCTCGGAGGAATGGTCAGGTCGCTGCCCAGCATTCCTCCAGATAATCTCTGCAACGCCAGTTCCTGCAATATCGCTGCGGTGTCTCGAAGGACTATGGAATCGTCCACCGGAGAGGACGCATTCGAGAAGGTGCAGGACGAGTTCAAAGACGTCGTTTCGGACGCGCCTTCCGGCGGATGGGCTATCTCGCTGGGCTCTGCAGCGTTCTCCGAAGGGATCACCTCGATGTGCTCCTGCGGCTGAGTACTCTTCAGATTGTTACACTTCGAGTTCTCCTCGGTACGCTGATACTGTTTGTGCTGCTGACTATTGGGAGCTGGTTCCTTGCGCGAGATGTACTCGAAACTTTGGCACTTTTCCGGCATCTGGTTAGGGCAACGCGGCTTATTATTGTCGGCGAGGGATAAATCGAGGTCCTTCTTGTTCGGCTTACTCGAGAACGAGCGTCGATCGCTCTGGAACTGGGACTTCTGGTGCAGCTGCAACGAACGCCGGATGTCCTGCTGCTCGAAGTCCATGTTCCTCGAGCCTCCCTGCGAGTTCTCGAACGTCTCCTCCCCAAGAACCTCCTCCTTCGATGAATTCTCGTTCCTATTCAACGCCTTTGTATTGTCTAATTGCGCGTAACACGTGGAAATCTCGTGATCCATCTCGTTGGGTTTCCGATTCGAACGAACGTTCGTCATGCCGACGGTGCAGATCTTTTGATTCCCGTTCTCCTGGTCGTGCATCGAACAGAAATTGTTCCCAGAGTCGACCAAACCGAAATTCCCCTGTCCGTTGAAACTTAGTCCGTCGGATGTCCTCCGAGCAGATTCATTGTCGCCCTCTAAATCTCTGTCGATCGCGTCGAAGGTCATGTCTCCGGACTCTTGAGGAAGGATGGGACTCTCGGTCAAGTCGCTGGCGCCGATGCAAGACGTGTCCGTGTCCACGGTCGAGCCCATGGTGAGATCCAAAGAGGTTCTAGATACGTTCTCCGACATCGACCTTAGCCGAGGCGCGTCTGTCGCTATGGCAGCATTTACGGTGCCATCAAGGGGATCCTTGGGACTGCTCGAATCGCTTGTAGGCGTCGCGATCGACCCGGTTCTCTCGACTATCACCCATTCGCTGGAATCGTTCGTGTTGGACGCTATCTGTTGCGTTTCCGTGTTGCTATCGCAAATCACAAAACCGGAGTCCGGTAAATCCTCGATGGTCTGCTCGTAGGACATCGGGGAATCGAGATCGGTAGCACTCGATAACGGCATCCCTTGCAATTCGTTTCTGTGCGCGTTAGAACTTTCAGCCAGGTCGTCGCCGTTCTGGCAGCTAATCGATTTGTTCGACGAATTGCTCGTTCGCGCGCCCAACGTGTCTCGGTTGTCGCTGCGAGACGATTTGCTTTCGTCGGTCGGATACGAGGAGCTCGATCTATTCCCTGCGTCTTTGCAGACAGACGTTGACTTGTTTGATTCTACGTTGCTAGGGTGGGACATTAGCCTATCGCAAGGTGTCATCTCCTGGTCTAAATCCGATACTGCTAGGTTCGACTCCTTCGTAATCTTCTGAGCCTTGGAAGACTCTTTGCCGTCGTACGCGTCGACGCGTTTCTCGTACGTCATTATCCTCTCGCAGGACTTCGCGTTGCTCTGCCCCTCTAAGTTTACGGATAACCTATGACTAGGGTCGGATGATTTATCGGAAGACACGCTAGTTCTGTTCAGCTTGCTCGCGTTACTCTGATCATCGTCGATCTCTAACGGTAAGGTGAAGCTTCGGAAACTTATCCTAGGACTGTTGGCTGGGATGGGTGACGCGGAGTGCGGTGTGCCGTGTAATGTAGCCGGTGTCAGCGGCGTTGATGCTTCGGACAACAGCGGAAGGTACCCTGGCGTGGGCAACGGGGATGGGGTGTCCATACTGTGCACGTCTGCGGATACCATCACCTGCGAACACATAATAAAATAAATATTCATAGGTCAACTCTGTTTAACCCTATGACTCTGGCATAGGCTTCAAACTCGCAGGAGTCCGAGGGTTAATTCAATGCTAACAAAGTTATCGTATCACAAAGAATGTTTTAATATTAATTCGGGCCACTGTACGTCAGCAAGACAATAAATTAATGCGTTCGAGTTGTTGATATGCGACTCGAGAACAGTCTCCGAATGCAAAGAGCTAATTATCTCCGTCCGAAGATAGTACCTGATCAGGACTTTGGCTATCGATGAAGCGCAACTCGACGTCGCATTGCAGTCTTTCCTCCAATCTCGATCTTTTCCTCTTCGAACCACCGGTATTAGCAGTGTTCTGCGTCCCTTCCATTCTCTGTCTTCTCGGCGACGCCTCGACGGACGCGACTCCTCCGCTTTCTTCCTCGGAGAACATCCTCATCTCTCTTTCCTCGAGATCGAAATTAAGCTGTATCTCCGAGAGGTCCAGGGGCGAGGTGGGATTTGGCGCATCGGCCAGATGATCGAAGTAAGAGTCATGCGAGACGGAACGACTGTGTCCGCAGGGCCTTGCCGGCGGCGGACCCAGAAGGGGTCCCAGACTATCCTCGCCGTCCAAACTGTCCGCGCTCTTCACCGGTCTCAACCGTCGCAAGGAGTTTAAGGAACTTGGCACCGTTTCTGTTTGAGGTGGCGTGCCAACTTGCCTCGGTTTCCCCCTGGCACCCGGACCACCCCTACCAAACAAAGCCCTCCAGTTCAACGAGGGCGAACGCTTAGAGCCGTTTCTCTTCCGCGGCAGCTCTATCACCGTGTGGTACTGCAACGACATTCCAGCTGGCCCGGCGCCCACCTCTATGTAATCCGGCTCGCCTCTCAGGCTACGGTTTCGAGCCTCCTCCAGGCTCAACAATCTCGCCGGTGTTGTAATCGCCAACGATTTCGGCCGGCCGACCGGACCGTCGCCGAAAATTAATTCCGCGTAACAAACTAAGAATTCCGTAACGACCGCCTGCACGCCGACGCCCTGCAACGCCGCTACGCCGCCCACTTCCAACTCCTTGCACCTCAACAGGTTCGGTGCCCACACGATCGCGATGTTCCGAGGTGTCATGCCGGTCTCCGTGCCGCGGGCTGCGACTCGCACTAGATGCCGCATCAGATACTCTAACGTTCTGGAGAAACAGATGCGAATTTGAACATTTTACACGCTTGGTATACAGGCCAGAACAAAAATTATTTCTATCTTCCAAATACTATTCATCTTCCGATGCGTATAGAAAATGAAATACCTGTAATGAGGTGGTGGTAATTTCCTAACGGTATCCCTCATCCGCCTTAACCTTTCCGCATCGGTGTTAGCCTGAACCGCGCTAACGAAAGTAGAATAAAGCTGGTATGTACAGAGTGGATTCGGTAGCTCTCTGAAGTACATTTTCAATAAGGACGCCACCGAGTGGATGTCTTGTAAAATACTTTCATCGGAATGCAATGCAGGGACACGATCCTCGTCGAACGCGTTTCGTAATCTCTGAATGTTCGATGTCACGCCGCTTAGACGGTATATGCCATCAACCAGGCCATGCTTCTCGATGAACTCGGTGCAACATGTTAGAACGGTGGGCACTGCAATCGCAAACGTTATTAGTAGACTGCGAGTGTCTGGCTTATATTTTTAATAACTAGACTGCGGATCTTTATGCAAAATAAAAATGTTTCGCATTGATTGTGAGGAGCAGGAATAACATAAAAATTGATTTCATCCTTTGATGACTTCGTTACATTAAAAGCAACATTAGATCATTTACCACGTTTTTATTAGCTCGCTTTCTTGTCTGTCTGTCTGTCTGTCTTTCTGTTGGGAGACAAATTTTGCAATTAATTTTAAACTAACTTCCTGATGAGTTAGAGACTTGAAATTTTAAACATAGCTCATTTTAGAATTGTTTAAATCTTTTACTGTTTCATATTTATATTTATATTTCGCCCAACCAATCCCTTCATAAATGCATAAAGATCCGCAGTCTATTAATAACATTTGGTAACATTTAGACTGCGGATTTTTGTGTAAACCAGAACTTGTCTGCATCAATTACTATTTGAAAAAAGAATACCAGAACATTGTTAGCAAGGGGAAAGGTATCCACGTACCATCGTGACCCGAATTTAGCAGATGTTCCCCTAAGTCACAACCAAATACGCGCTCCTTCAAGATTCCCGACTGTTTCAACCGCCTTCTAGAGGGTCTATTTAGAATAAACGATCTAAAGAAGGCGATCAGCTTCCCGTGCTTTCTGAAGACCGGCTTCACGGGCAGCTTCGACCGGACTGTCGTCGACACTGTCAGATGTCTCGGAACTTTGTCTCCTATCACTGCCACACATTCCGCCGGGAAAAATCCGACTGCGAATCCGTGCTTCCCTCGCCACCACGTGCTTTCCCCTGGAGGTGGCATGTCTATTACGGATATCATGTCTCCGACCTGGAAATCAGAGAAATTCTACGTCAGATACAATTCTTCCTCGATGCAATTTATTAATAGAATGTTGCTCGCCTACGAATAGACTGCATTTATAACAAAAATAAGTAGGTGTAATTTAAAACGGTACAAACATTAGAACAAATTTTAAAATACTGGTGTACTATATTCTACCTATTTCTTGCCAACTTAAAGATAGCTGATATATCAATTTGCAAAAAGAAGAGTTAGGCTCTTTCAGTTGAGACCGCCACGGTTCGTTAATGGTCGCGAGTATCGGAACCTTATATTGCGACCATGATTGCTCGATTACCCATCGCTGGTTGGACTCCCAGGAATGATTGACCTATTTCTTTTAGGCGCGATTGAGATATGCAGAAAGCTTATTATTTACAAGCTTAGTTTTGTCGGAGGCAAACACCTGAAGCACATCCAATGGTCGTAACAGTTATTCACACCGCTCCTGTTGCCCACGCGTTAAACTTCGGAGTGAAATACAGGCTACGGTGAAAGAAAAATACGAATATAGTGGGACAGAATGTGATTGCTAACTAAGCGCGAAAGGTGAGTACCACTGTAATTACACTGTGGACGTTTATGCGCTTCGGATCTGTCGAAATAACACATGCGAAATGTGAATATCCGACATGTGAGCGGGAATGTAGCAATATATGCAAATAAAACCGCGGATGTGTAAGAAGTGTATTGAAAATTCTATCTGGTTATTAAGATCTTAAGGACACGTTTATCGATGAACGATCGTTTAGAAACGGAAAATTTTAATTGTTGTTTGACGCTTAAAATGAATATTATAATGTACTTTATCATAACACTATTTTAATGGTATGAACACTTCACCGGCTTTAGTTGTAGTGGAATAGTGTTTGTGTGTTATAGCTTTATCACGTGGCTACAGATTAATGTGCGTTGCAACCGCATTTGTTGTCATTTCCTGGAGCATTAATTGGTAAAGAGTACGCGAACGCTGAGTAAACGATATAGTATGTTACGAAGTGAGTAATATAATCGTGTAATAGCATAATAATTTATAAACTATGCAATACGAGTCTATAAATTGGTTCTATACATGTTTTGCAAAACGTGCATGCAACAGATATAAAGTACATAAAATATGCAAAGGATAATCAATTTATTCATTAGTAGAATAGTCGAATTAATAAAACTAAATGATCTAATTCGTCACAATTCAATCTTTACACACTTTACCTACCGTTGGTTCACGATTGAAATTGCTATTGCCGATGAAGGATCTATTAACCCTTCGAGGACGAATGTCGTCATACTGCCGACATCAGGTCCATCTATTTAATGTTCAAAGTTGCAAACAAATAATTTAATTATTGCAGTAACAAAAGATCGGTACACATTTTCATATCTTTTCCCCAGAACTACAGACTTCGATATAGAAATTAGCTCCCTGATGAATATATCGCTCTCAAAGGAGTTAAAAGATCCTTACCACGAATCATAGACTTTCGAGAATGATGAAATAATCGCCGGTGAATAATGTGTCAACACTTTACCTATTGGAAGTCTATTGGCAGGCTTTTTAACGACTGAACTGTACTTAAAAATGTTTCTAATAGCACATGAATTCATTGAGGAATTTCAAGATAATTTAAAAACAATGAGAACAGTACAAATTCAATTCATAAATCTCACAGACCCGATCCGCGCACTGGAGGGTTGATTCTAAAAATTTATTGATTTGTGTAGACTGCGGTTTTTACGCACTTATAACAAAGATTTTAGAGCAATGGAAATATGTGTGTTCTGTCTTTTAACTGATTACTAGACAGCGGATTTTATGCATTTATGGGAAGAACGAGTAGGTGTAATTGAAAACAGTAAAAACATTAGAAGAATTTAAAAATACAGTTATATTATTTTCAATTGATGTTAAGAAAGAAAACAAATTTCTATTTCGCTCCAGATTGTTGCGATTCATGTAGGAAATTTGTATCTTCCATAAAGATCCGCTGTCTACTGATTACAATCATTAAGGGAGGAAATACATTTTTATTTTATTTGATTTTGCGTAAAAATCCGCAGTCTAGTTACGAATGAAATCACTTTTGTACAATTTCTCTTTGGGAAATTATAAACTGCTGATCTTTGATTTTCAAAAGAATTTTAGAGAATCGCTCGTATGTAAAGTGTTAATTTGTTATCTATCGTTGCAGATAAAGATGGTTTTGATCGAGAATGGTAAGATCGTGAATATCTCTGTAGAAAGTCTCTTTTCTCACCTGGAAAGATATCTCATCCGGTGCTTGAGCCACGTATGGCCTAACTGCATAAGCTGCGGCCACTGCGGGCGTGTTAATAGGACATGAATCTGACTCTGGGACGAGGATTCTTCTTCCTCTATTATCTAGTTGCAACCAATTCAGTACGGGGCCGCAATTTAGGCCTTCATGATTCAACTGGGAGAACCGATTCAGGTAATCCTTCAGTATATCACAGGTGTTTTTCGACCGAGTGTCTGGAAGCTTGGTCAAGGAGGAGAATTTCCTGTCGAATATACAACGGTGGAGCTGCTTGTCAAACATAACAAAATTATCGTAGGATCGTTGCAGGGTCCAGCATGCGTCCCCGGATGTAACTCTGACCGCGTAGCTGTCGGATTCATTGGTGCCTTCGCTAAGTGAAACCTGCAATTAAACAATTTCCATTGTTTATTTCTCGTCCGACCAACCCCGATTCTTAAGAATCTCAAGCTTATGATTTTATCGAACTACGGTTTTCATGCGCGTGTATAAAACTGATCGAGTAGAATGTAAAACACAGTAGAAAGGTTAACAAATTTAAGAATACCCATACATTATTCTTAACTGATAAAAATCATTAGAAGAAGAAAGAAAGGGCCTCGTATTAGGAAACATTGCCTGAAGTGACCCTTAAAAACACGTGAATATTTCAAGAAGTCTTACACAGTTTAATTTTACGTAGAGAGCATAAAACTTTGGAGGTTCTAACGGTGAAACGACTCGCGTAAACAGTTCGAGCTGTTTAGGAAGTAGATTCAAAGACTTAACGACGACACGGAATAATGATGTGTAACTGACCTCCAAGGAACTGAGCTCGACGTGCTCGTAATGGAAGTGAGCACACTCGTCCAATTTCGGGAACCGTGCAATGCTGCCCATGTTGCTGCCTGAGCTGACCGGCGTGCTGAAGTCGTCTGTCCGATTACATCCTAATCCCTGTATCAAACGGAAATATTGATCTTCATCAGTTCACGTTATCCCATCAAACATTGAATCTGGTAATCAAACCGATTATTACAGAAATAATCTCTGGAATCGGTTTCACGAAAGCGCATTCAAAGAAACTCGTTTCCGTTACTAAAGTCATGATTACTATTGCATTGATTCCAAAATTAATGGGGCACTTATTATTTCGATATTAATCTTAATATGTATAAGCAAAAGCAGAACATAAATATCAGCAGTAATGAATTTGAACACAATTTCATGGATTTATATCGCAATCGACTGAATTGAACTGAGAGATAAGATGTGTATTAGATTAGATCGAAGCATTTGAAATCCAAACTAGTTCCTCGACTTTTCATTCAGCACAAAAGCATGCCAGTCTACAGAATAAACACGAGAATTTATTCCAACTTTATCGCGCCCTGGTTTTTAATAAAACGGTCCATCCCAGGTCTGTGAACGTGTTTACGACTCGCGTAAAGAAAGTAGCTCGCAATAAAATACCATCAAAACGTTTTCCGTACCATTACGCGTTGATTTATCGCCGGACGAAATGTTTACACATACGAGATCGAGCCCCGTATTTTTAAACCACTCTTTTTACACGGGATACCTCATCCAGTATACAATCTGGCACCAAATTGATTTCGCTTCTAAAATATCTACGAAACCTTCTAGATTCTACGTGAATAAAAGAGTTTTAAATCGTCAACTCGTCGAGATTCATCAAATTATTGTCCTTTGCGTCCGTTTAAGAAGTTATTATTAATAGACTAATAGACAAAACAGGAATTTATTTCACTGTTTCATAGTTTTCCACAGTAATAGTTTCCAATAATTGAGAGATTGCAATGAAAAACAGTATCAGATTCGTTGTATAGTTTTCTTTGCCCAAGTTTATTTTATTCGAGCTCTGATGGTTGCTCGGTCGGCATCGATAATATTTCCTCGATTTAAAATTCGTCTGAAAACAAACAATGAAACTGAATCTACCCGTGTGCTTGTTTTCAAGCGTCGAAACAAAATTCTCTGACAGCGAGAAATGGGAGTGGACTCTGAAAATTCGAACCGTATCGATGACCCGAATTGTCGCGCGGCATCCTCGTTAGCTAAGTCCTCCGTACGTGATGATGATTCATCTGAACCGTCTTCGTTCAATTGCCTTCACAGACTGCAACCATTTTCTGTCAACTTCGGACGCGATGCAGCGAAACTCGTTTAAAGAGTTCCTTACTTACATAATAAGATCGTTCGAATCGCGCTCGGTTTCACGGTTCTCATTTCTCTTTGACGCTACTATCCCCGGCAATAATTATTCGATCGAACAAATCTAGTGTCTATCATTGTAATAGTTAGACTGTGGGTTTTAGGCATTTATGATAAAACTGCGCAGCTGTAATTTGAAATAGAAGCAAGATTAAAAGAATTGGAGAACATTGCTTTCGACCTACTAAAATTACTGAAGAAAAGAAGTTTCCGAGTTAAGTTTATTACTATAACAATTACTCTGCCATTACACTTTTCTAAAATATCGAACGATCAGAAAATATCCTTAAAAAATCGGTTTCTCGCATCGAGTTCTTACTGGCCAAAGTAATGATTAACGTCGGTATTTGGAGCCGGCTGTACGGAAAATTCGCGGCGAATCCGCAACACAAATGTCTAGCAGTGCTCGCATAAGTAGAGAGCTTACTCATTGACCTTGTCTGCCGAGGCAGCCCGGACATCGTCATCTTCAAGCTGAAAAAGCATACAGAATCGCGCCTTTCAAATTTCTCTCGGCGAATGCTCCAGCGTGCCTTTCAATCTTTCCGAATTGTTTGGCCGACTGATTCGTGGCCTCAAACAGAACTAACGGGTTCACCATTCCGTGAATAATACGCCATTTTTTGCAATTTTCTCGCAACTTGCGCTGCACGGCCGCAACAGGGTCAGTCGAGTATCTCTTTCCTTCTCTCTCTCCAAGTCGCGATTATTTAGTCACCCGTTATTTTATTTCACGTTTCCTACGGCCCCGTATCGAATAAATGATACCCATTTATCGTCGCTCGGAAATTAATCGAAAAGCGTTATGTTAACGCTGCGAATAATGAACCGGCTAAAAGGACTGGTAACGTGAGCGACTAAACCAGTTGCTAAATGAGTTTGTAATTCCCCAAGCAAACGAACGCGAGTTTCTAACCTGAATGCAGGTTCTCTCTGCAGGTTTATGGAATAAACGATCCGTAAATTGTAGATTGAAGTAACCATTCTGCTAATACTTAATCAGCTGTCTCTGCCATCCTCGATCGAATGAAACCAATAACCCAGCGCTAACCGCCGCCGCCGCCACTGAGTTGATTGATAAATGCGTAACAATTCAATATTTGACTACTATAATTTCTATCTTCATCGATTTTTCATCATACACATAGCCTGTTTTTATCGAAATCGTGGCATATTTGATCGTACGCATTAGAAACTATTATAGCTAGAAAAATAGTTTGTATGGATAAATTAGATATCTTTTTATAGGAATTCTGGATGTTTATACAAATCTTAAAATACAATCGAATGTTTCTAGGTAAATGTTCATTCATTTGTCTGTACAATTGAATATGAACAGTATGCAATACGCGGATACACTGTAATTTCCAATTTTAACCCTTTGCGCTCTGTTGTAGCCGATAACGCGACATTTGAAATATGAACACAAAACATAAAATTTTCATTTTGTTGAAGACTTAATATTTGAAGAATAAATATTTTGGAATAAATATTTTGTTTTATTGCAGCAACCGTATTTTTTTTATTATTAACCGTATTTAGAAAACAATGCAATGAAACGAAATATTTATTTCTTAGCTACATTATATAAAACAAGTTATATAATATATACATATATATACACACACTTGTAGCTAATATAGTGCTGGAGTTGTTGATGTACTATATGAGTCACTAGGCTGGAGTGCAAAGGGTTAAATTATAAAAAGTGACTGTAGATAAATATTTCTTGCAATTTTCAAGGATTTTGTTTATTTTAGCGTAGTCCATCGAACCCGGAACGTTAGCGAAGGATTCGGAGTATCGCCCGGCCGGCATTTAATTCATTGGACGCCGGTAAAATGTGCAACAATGAATCCATTAAGAAGATGAACGCGTCACTTGTTGGCGATGAATCAGATATACG
Organism: Lasioglossum marginatum; assembly: GCA_028455795.1. NCBI lineage: Eukaryota > Metazoa > Arthropoda > Insecta > Hymenoptera > Halictidae > Lasioglossum > Lasioglossum marginatum. The sequence goes on along the minus strand of CM052261.1, from coordinate 4,768,182 downwards.
GGTTTCGTCGCGTCGCGTCGGGAAAAAAATCGGAAGTCAAGCCCGGTCTTTCAGCCACGTACAAGGGACTTCCTCTTTAACCGTCGGCAGAAGTGGCGGAGTAGGCTTTCAATTATAAGAGCACTATCAATTATCTCGTTTGTCCAACAAGCTTAAGTCTCACTGCCACGAATGCCCCGACCTATGAATACGTCGGCGAATAAAACACGAAAGCCGCTAGTGCTTTTACTACTTTCCCTCCCGGTGCTGGTCCTGTTCCCGGTCCCGGCGCCGCATGCCGGTGATCCGGGAATCTATCGAGATAAACTACTTTATTTAACCCTGACCGATGCGGCTCCACTCAAATTTATGATAATAATTATTTAATTAAACGAAATTTTAATAACTCGCTACGTTTTTATTTAGCATCTCGATAGAGACCAATATTAAATACAATTGAATTAAATCGCTGTAGTCTTAAAATACACTTGAAGATCCGCTTAAGGGTTCAAAGTAAAATTAAACATCTAAATCTGAATAAAAATTGAAGATGGAAGTTTAAAGATCAGCTTCCTACCTTAAAATGGTATACAATAAACCTGTAGACTGTAATAGCGTTTCTTGATCAGAAGGCTTCATAACATTTGCATCCCAAAATAGCAAACCAATAATTGTTCTAACTTCTCAAAAATGTGCCAGTCGTTTGGTCCACTTTTGAAGAAGGTTTTCTCTGTTGAGGAGTGTGCGAACACTCGTGTGAGTCATCGTGTATCATAAACGGTGCTCTTACTTTTCGCTGGAAACGGAGTCAGAATGGAATCGCTGTCCGCGCGGTGAGTATCGACGGGCGGGGGCGGGCGAGGAGACGCAACTTGTCTTATTTGGGTCATTGTATTTTTTGGCAACGCCGTGCCGCGCCGAGGCAAATATCGGGGCTTCTATATGTACATAAACGAGCACTGTTCTCTCCCAGCTGGTTCTGGCAATCGCTCGGAAACGATCGTTCCGCGCTGCCTCCTGGTTTACGCTTCTTTAAGCCCGCCTCGCTGCCAATCCGCTATCGAATTTGTCCACAAATTTCTTGTATACGTGGGACTTGCGCAATGGACCGCACCGCCGCGCCGTTCTGTCCGCGAACATAATCTGCACCCGACCCCGCCTCCAGTTTAGTGGTGAAAACAAACAAAAACGTTCCTTCCCTTACTATATAGTTTCGAAGAACCATCGATTTATCCCCACTGTTACTCGACAAGCTTCCGGTCTTCTACTCCAGAACTTGAAAGTGTTTTCCTTTTTACAGTCTTAAGAGGAACATTAAATTTAAATTGGATGCATAATCGTCAAATTTTAATGATCGAAAGATACGTGACGTATTAATTTCATTAAAATGCTCTTACCAAGTAAAATTCAAATTTTAACATCATAATCAACATGAATTAAGATCGAATGGACGATCATCAACTTTCTATGATCCGAAGAAATGCAATTACGCTAATCTCATTAAAATGCTATAACTAAATATGATTGGATTTTTATTTTATATCTAGTATTATCCGAAGCAGTAACTACGCGTATTTATACTCTAACGCCTGCAAAATATCGCCACCGTTAACATCAATATTCTTAAGAAATCATTAAATATCTGTAATTTAGAAAATAGTGAACAGGGGAAATGACAATTCAGGATATAAAGGGTTGAGAAATGATATCGTTCTATCCTATCTTCTATCCCGTATAGTGGAAACTTTCATTGCCTGCTTATTAGTGCTAATAAAAAACACCAACTTTCATACGGTACATAACTTTCGTGAAATCCCGAAGCGAAACCGCGAGTACACGTGCAATTGCCATATTCGGGACGAAATCACTGTCTTTTATTTTTTATCGTGCCATCATCAATGTGGCGACCGATTATGGTTGCGTAAAAGTAGTGCGCGCGTGCCCGCGCGCTGTCGCGGCAAAATTGAAAATCAGCTAGAAGAAATCGCGCGAGCGAATTTTCCGAGGACGACATGGAAACGCGTGCGGACATTAATGCGTTTCGCGATCGATAAACATCGAGGAATTTACAACAAGCGAAAATGTCCGAGCAGCTGCAGTTTCTCCCGTTAGTAGGTCGACGAACTTTTTGGCAGCGTTTGAGCAAACAGTACGAATGCTGCGGGCGCAGTCTACTTCCACGATCTACGTTTATCCCTCTCGATAGTTAACAGATGCAGCCGAGTGCCACTGCGCGAAACAACGGCTTGCAGAATATCGTTTTCACCCTTTCCAAGGATGCACATTGATATAGTCGAGTGATTCAATGTTTAATCGTCAATAAACATTTTGTATGACATACAGCGACTCCCACTAATATTCGGACACTCTTAAAGGCACGATAACTTTTTTAATATTGGTCCATGCGATTTGAACCTTTTTGGAAAGCAAAAGCAATTAGTTTACTACAGGATGTGAAAAGAAATTTTTTCGAAAAATGCAAGTTGTCGGAATTGCAGAGAAAATGCGAAAAGTTGTAATTTTCAACTTTTTCATGTGCGCCTTTATTGAAAATTTAACATCTAAAAATTTAAAAGGTACATTTTGTAGATCTGTGTCAATTATATGCATCGTAAAAGTTTCATCGAAATCGGTTGATGCGGGAAAAAACGACGGGCAATGGAAAGATTATTGCAGTTCGAGGCTGAAAATCGTGAAAATCTGCAATTTTTACCATCTTACGTTGATAGCTCATTATAACGTCGACCGGTTTTGACGAAATTTTCAGAATATGTTTAATTGACATAGATCTACAAAACCTATTTTTTAAATTTTCGATATAGGTCCATATCAAAAATTAGTATTTTTTATACAATTCCGATCAATTGCAATTTTTAAGAAAATTTCTTTTCACAACATGTAGTAAACTAATTGCTCTAGCTCCTCAAAAAAGTTCAAATCGTATAGTCCAATATTAAACAAAGTTATCGTCTTTTCAAGAGTGTCCGAATTATATTAGTGGGAGTCACTGTAGTTCAACAGGTTAGTCCTAGCCAGGTTCTAAGCATGTTTAGTCCGTGCATAACATTTGAAGTTTGAACAAACTCTTATCATCCCTAATTTATATTTGTTCACTTACTTTACCTGTTTCATACAAACAATACCTAATTTTCTTAAAAGTACCACTGTCATTACGATTCAAATTGTAAATAGACAATAACACACACAGTACCGATGTTAGAAGGGTGAACAGTACATAATGCTCTGCTGAATGTCCATCCAATTTATTCAAATTTCTCAGATTTCAACGCGTTCCGCAATCGTTCATGCATGTTGATCTCTGATTATTAATTACAACAATACTATGCAACCATCGGATGGAAACGAATCCGTGTCGACAGAAAGGAGCACAAAGAGAATACGCTTGCAGGAAAATATGAAAACGGTTAGACGCGGACAAGTTGTTGTCCAGGAGGTGATGATCGATGCATAGTGAAATCTTACGAGGTCGAACCACCGATTCTTCCCGACACGAGAATGGCCGAGTGCGAATTAGTTTGACAATGGCACAGGAACAATCGTCCTCCGCGAGTTCAACTGCTAGAAGCCATGCGAACCGAGGCGAAAAATTGATCTGGCGATAACGTACCGGGGAACTCCGGGAAGTTCTCAACGATAGGGAAAAAGTTCCGGAGGGAAAAGTTCAAGACAGAAAATTAATAGAAACTTTATTCTACCGTTATGAAATGCAAGTATGCCGCTATTATGCAGAGAGTGTATCGAAAGTTCTGACGCGAGCGGAAAGTCGACGAATATCCTCGTGCAAAATTCAATTTCGCAAAACGCGGAGAAAATTGTTCGCCGGAAAAAATTAATCACATTGTTTCTTCGTTCTAGTAGAGTAGCTTTTCTAGTTCTGATAAAGTAGCTCGAATAGGAGAAATTACGAGTTTAATATGAACATTATCAAAATCAAATAAAATTATCAAAAGAAAGAATGCATTATCATTTAATTTCTATTTCTTCAGAAGTTTTTATTTTGCATAAAGATCCACGCGCTACGTTCTTTATTCAAAATTTACTTTTGCACTAAGAAACCGTGTTTCGTTCGAACATACCACAACTTCCGATAGCACATAAAGTAAACATTAGAAACTCTGGTATCGAATACTGTTTGAGAAGCAACTTTTAAATGAACTAATTACGTGGTACGCTATTCGTAAAATGCAAATATTACCGAAATCTACTCATGATTTGTCAGAAAATCCAAGTGTACCGAACAAAAGAAAAGAACAAACTCGCTCGAACGTTGATCGGCAAAGTTTGTTTAAAAAACGGCAGGAAATGCATGCGGGAATGCATAAAGGGAGTTGGTACGCCGTGTTATTAAATATTTGATGATCCAGGAGCGAGGAAAGCCGGAGGGACGATAGATAACAAGGACACGTCGCGCAGGACGAGTCCATTAAGCGCGACCTCGTCGCGGGCATGTAGGTCGCTTGAATAAAATCAAAATGGGGATAGAAAATCCAAAGGGAAAAGTGGGATAAACAAATGATCCTAATAACCAATCGGTTCGAAGCAAGACAGAGAAAAATATAGAGAGATATAGATAGATAAATAGATAGATAGAAAGAGAGGGGAGGGGATAGTGGATAAACTGTTCGAGAATATACAACAAGGCAGAGAAGATGAAAATAGGGAGGATGCATGTGTTCAGCGGGAAAACAGTCGCAGAATCAGTCGCAAAACGCAAACGGGAATAAACGATAGAGAATTTGGAACACTACCTGAACGCCTCCCAAGAAAATTTCGATAAAACGATACGAGATCCTTAAACACATGAGAGATCCTGGGTTAGGCAGTTAGCCGAAGGTCTGGGTGATCACAGTGTCTCGGGTGGCGGCTGTGGCTTCGTTTCCCATGGCACGCGCGAACGGGCTCTATCAAGAACAGAGATTCTCTGGTGTTGTAGTACGGATCTCACGCGAGAAAGGGAGAGGATAGTGTGCGAAGAGAGTGGGCCCCGGTCGAGGGTGAAGCAGCGTCGGGAAGAACTACCTCGAGACGGCTGGAACAGCTGGCACAGCGGCTGACAACGCGACGCATGGCGTCGCGAGAGCCAGGAACGTGAACGACGACAACGGAGGGCGAACCAAGGACCCAGACCAAGACGACGACGAAGGCGAAGACGAGGACGTCGCGTCGGGGCACGAGATCGACCACGGATAACCAAGGACTCTCACGCGATCTCCCACCGATGACGTCCTCCGAGAATGGACGTCGCTGGATTGCGAGGAGGGTGCTGCACCGCGACGCGAGCCAGCCGCCTCTACTCGATGCTACCCGCTCGCTCTCGCGTATACGGATCCACGCGATCGCGTCTGCTCCACGGAAAACTGGGTCACCAAGTCACTAGCCAGCCTCCGATTCGCTACGCGCAGATATACCCTAGGATCCTTCCGCGACCCTGCTACCCGCCCGAATTCGAGCTGCGCCAGCCTATAACCACGGTAGCCCCCCGCTACAAGGGCCAGCTCCATGTAGCGGCTTCGAAAAATCGATTTTTCTTAACCCCTTGCGCTACAATTTCCGTTACGTTCACATCGATTACAACTTCTTTGTCGTTTATCATTTTCTAGATTATCTACATTTATGTTAACGCTTAAATGTTGACATCACAGGCGCAGAACTCGATTCTGATGTAAACGAAAAAGAGAACATCGTAGTTGGCAACGTTCGCAGAAGGTTAGACTGCATGCCTGTAATACCGAATTAGATTCTTCTCGTATTTGTAAATAAATGCAAATATACTTAATCTTTTTCCGAAATATTAGTTGAATATATCCTATTCTATGAGTGATACACTTAATCTTTTAAGAATATCTTTCGAAGACTGCTGCGAAGAAAGCAACGTTGCTAGCGAAGGTGTTAGATAAGTTAACGATCGAGGACTGGAAAAAAGCGAATTTGCTCCGTCGAAAGGAGGCAAGTGGAATATGGGCGTTCATTGTGTCGCTGATGTGAGAAGGCAACTGTCTTCCGCCTTTCGAGGCGGCACGGCGCGGCAGCACAATAACGCCTGATGGAAATAGTTTCTAGCAAAAACTGGGTCATTCAGGTAACACATCCAATCAAGCAATAATAATGGCAACCTTGAGGGTGGAAACTAGGGCGAAGCCAGCGGCAAACTGAGATTCGGGATACGAAAATTGGGACTCCCCGATACGATATCGCGAAAAACTGAAACGGGAACCACACAATTGTGCGAGAATCCTTTCACGCTTTACTCGCTAGCCGTATATGTATTTTTTGACCTTCGTCACCGACGTCGTACAAAACTGTTTCACCCTTTGTGTCCCGAAACTGTGTCGTGTTCTTGTCGCTTCACTGTCATCTTTATTCTAGATACTTCAAAACTGCAGTACATAGTAATGCACTGCAGTGTAATGCTTTTAAACAAATAGGAATTTCCATACGCTAAACACACATGAATGAACGAGTTCGGCACCTTTGCATAACCAGAGAAATACGTCTAAAGCGATGAGACAATAGCTAATGGCAGCGCGGATAAGAAATCTTAAGATTACCGAATCGTTTTAACCCGCTGATCCTTAGATTCTCTAATCTCGTTACGTATAGCGGAGCTACTCTATTATTTATGAGGGAATCGGTGCCGTGAGGTTCACCTATGACACAACTCCAGGGAATCATGAATTTCTATCGTCTTCGATAAATATGTAAATCTTCGGCAAACAACGTACCATTATTCTCGAAGGAACGCTCGAGCAATTCGAACACTTAAGTCAGCGAAGCTGACTGGATGTTATAAAATAAGGAAGTACAAAAAGATAATTTAATTAGCATGAAACGCCCTTGGAAGTTCATGAAATAATTTTACAAAAATAAAACAATTGACCATTCTTATTCATATGTATCTAGGTGTAGTGTTAATGACGTTTAAGGGGGTCTTCTGGTCAAGAATTTTGCAACTGTATGTGTAGTAGAATTTGAATTATTTTGACTTGAAGAAATTCTATCGTATGATCGAAATAGTAGAAAATATGTATGCAAACAATACAGAACAGTCGTCCTATTTCTTCACAGAAATTTCCAAGCCTTATAAAATAACTCTTCAGACCAGAAGACCTCCTTCATACTCTGTATTAATATTGACTTCGCCAGCGTTTGCGTGATTCATGCAACACGAACAAAGTTACATTCGCTGTTCTTGTGTCCTGTTTTCATGAGTCACCCTGTATGCAGCCCCATAACGGAAACGCAGGGCGAAGTCAATATTAATACAGAGTATGAAGGGGGTCTTCTGGTCAAGAATTTTGCAACTGTATGTGTAGTAGAATTTGAATTATTTTGACTTGAAGAAATTCTATCGTATGATCGAAATAGTAGAAAATATGTATGCAAACAATACAGAACAGTCGTCCTATTTCTTCACAGAAATTTCCAAGCCTTATAAAATAACTCTTCAGACCAGAAGACCTCCTTCATACTCTGTATTAATATTGACTTCGCCAGCGTTTGCGTGATTCATGCAACACGAACAAAGTTACATTCGCTGTTCTTGTGTCCTGTTTTCATGAGTCACCCTGTATGCAGCCCCATAACGGAAACGCAGGGCGAATGGCGGGATTCAATCCGCGAAAGATACGTAGAAACGCAGCCCAACCGCGCCCATCCTCGTTAGAATGACGCCTCGGAAAAACTATATGACGATGCTTCTCGCTTCCGCCCTTTTTTTTGTCGCTGCACTCTCGAATCAATAATCCTGAACAAGGACCAGCCTTCCTTTGACCGTAGGTATTCAAAGGCCGTCCCCTTTTGTCTGGATTCCGTTTCGTGAAAGACTCGACTTGCTTTTTCAGTCCTTCGCGTTTATTGCGTCAGCAGCGGTGCAAATAAATGCGTTTTAATTGTGCTCGAGGTACGGGTATTTACAAAATCTACTATATCTTGTAGAAAGATTATTTTTTTCCGACCCCCGTTCGCCCTTCGCAACGATTTCATACGCTTTCGTTTTGCGTTGTCAAAACAGAGATATTTATAATTAATTATCTAAGTATTTCTATCATATCGATTTTTTACAAGTAATATAGACAATTTTTATTTTGCATGAAGATTCGCTGTCTGCTCGTGTATGACCGACGAGTTGGAGTGTTGAATAAAGATTATCTAATTGCTAGAAACACATCTATTTTCGAGCGTGTATCTAGATTCCCGTTACCCAGCAAGAACACGTGTCATCGGCGATTAATCCTGTCGTATCCGATGTTTTAGCACGTGGTCATAAATTGTTGGCGTGCATTCAAAAATAAAAAATGGCAATTAAATGTTCGCGGATGTTTTTCCGTCGGCATTCCCGAAGACTTTTCTGTTTCTTCGTGACGGTGCCCCGACCGTTCAAGAAATGTTCTATTTCTGGTTGCGGGCATAAAATTTCGCACGCCATTATTTACGTCTGCTCTTTTCTTCCGATCGGCGCGCCGCGCCGTACCGGACCGCACCGGGGCCGATTGGAATATCCTGTCGAGCGTGAAAACCCATCCCACAATATTTTACCAACGCCAGTATACTAACAACCGACGGAATAAACGCTCGGAGCAGCGCATCGGCGATTAGAACCACCTCGGCCGCCCATGGATCTGCTTCGATGGAAAACGATCGTCAATCATTCTATTAATCAATCCGGCGTTGGTTAGAAGTACCGACGAGAAAGCGGTGACTTTCATTTTATTAATCATTCGAGCGGATCGATTGACACGTTTGCTCGATTTTATGGTTGAAATTATGCATTTAAGAAAGGGAAAGAAACGAAACTGCGGCGCTCGAATTGGTTCGCTGAAAACTGAACGACCCAACGACTCCTGGAAACGGGTCAAATTGATCATATTGTTCGCAGCAAGAACGCCGAAATTCAAAGACAATGGAAAGCACACTTTTTATCAAAACTCTGGGGCCGAAGTATCACTTATATTCTTTGATCTCTTGACACCAGCGTCGACGTGGAAAATAAAATAAAACTTTGTTATCTCGAATAATATTTTTCACGAGAAGCGATTTCTTTAATTGGGACTGTTATCGGGTTATAAAATGTGCAGATTTTAAAGTAAAAAGTACAAGGGTTTCTTTAATTTCCTGAGAAGTTTGACTTGATTGCGTTTTACAGTAGAATTAAGATTCAGCGTTCTTCTCCTAACCACAGAGTAGTCAGTCAGTGGTTAACCATCAAGAGACTATCGATTGACCAATCTGTAATCTAGTAATAGCAGACATCTAGTAATCGTCAACTGACCATTGATTGACCGTCAAGTGACCATAGTGTGACCACAGACTGACCATTTCACGAACATTCACTGACTAGTGAATCTACTATATTAGTCCTCCTTACACGAGTATGGATTAATAACCGATGGTGATAACTAGACTCCGGATCTTTGTGCAAAATGAAACCTTTCCGTACCAATTGCAATAGACTGAAGCCAAATAAAATTTTTTTCATTCTTTAATCGTTTTGTTAAGTGGAGTTCTAAAATATTTCTATTCTTTCTACTTTTTCAAACAGCAACCACATAGCTTTCTTATAAATGCATAAAATCGGCAGCCCAGTAATAATTATGACGTAGGAAAAAATGACAATATTGCAAATATATCACATATTAAAAAGATACTGTTAAGTATACTAAAGTTACAAGAGAAACTAAATTATTTAATACAAGCTTACAGCTCAGAGATGCTGAGCTTTCCTCGAGACAAACTTATCTAAAACCATTCAAATCCATCTGTAGACGATTAGTTACGAAAGTGACACCACTTCATCTCGGCGAATCTCTCGTTTTGCAATCGTCGCGTCGTATCGGAGTCTCTTCATTAAGAAATGTAATGGAGGCGAGTCATTAAGGAAGATAGCGTGAATCACGGAGAAATGCGGGAGGATCGCAACGAAAGCAATTTAGCATCGATTGATATGCAGATGCACACAATAGGTATGCCGTTTCCGTTTAACATATTTTGTACAAAGTTTCAACACGAACGCAATGTTGCATAGGTAGGCATAAATCTTTTGTTTCTTGTACGGGTAAAATTCCTGACAGAAATGCGATATTAAAAGGTATAATATGACAGCACGTTTGCAAGATACCAAAAACTATAAAAAACTACATAGGAGCATCCTTGAACCCGTCGCTAATGCGATTGGACCACTTCTTAAACGATCGGTTCAATCTTCCTTAATCCTCATCCGCATTACCGGATCGCAGTAACAACTTAATCATCTCGTATAATGGTAAATCTTCTGTCTCCGTGAGTGGGTGTACGCTCACTTTCTTTCACCGACAGCTCGACGAGTAAAGTAAATACTCGCAAGAGTAAAATAATTACATATGAACCCACCTAAAAACATTTCCCAGCAGAAATGCTTCACAGCAGAAACAATGCTCAAGGAAATTCCTCCTAACTGGTAATAAAGCTCGTGTTACTAACACGTCGAGTGTCATAGCAATGCCCATAAACGTCGCACAAGATCAAAACAACTCAATAATACTAGAATAGAAAAAACCATGTTAATCGTAACAATAATTTTTGTAACATTCGCACAGATCGCAGATGCTAATGAAATTCAGTTGACCTGATAGTTCAGCTGGCGTTCCAAGTGTTAATGGCCGAATAGCAATTATACAGAAACGCTTTTCTCCAATTATACCGAAATGCTCGCGAAGCTTGAAAGGGAAACGTAAGTTAATGAACGCATTAAAAAACCCGCGATGAATCTTTCGAGAAGAAGAAGAAAGCAAAGTTTGCAGAGCAAATTAATGAATTTTCCATTTGCATTCGATTGAACGGGCCCGGAGCCCATATCTTAATCGCGAACACGTAAGAAGATTCTAATTAATCGCGCGGCCTGAAAGTGTGTATTTCTCATTGCCCGGATGGAACGCGCTCGTTCATAAGGTCGGCGTGGCGCGCTGCGGCCCAGCCGTGTTTTCTTTCGCGGATGCTCCTTTTTTCATCCATGTCTACTAGCAACGGCATTGAACGCATGTGTCGGCTGGTTCTTGCCCGCTTCGCAGAGCCAGCCAACACACGTTCTGGACGCCAGTGAAATTCATGAAACGCTCGTTACTAGCTGCGTATGTTATTTATCCCGACTGGTCTAAAAAATTCTTCTTAGCCCTCGCAAGGTTAGGTCTAATAACACATAAATAGTAAGGTGGGGTCTCTTAGACCCCGACAAATGAATTTCGTAAGCAGCCTCGTTTTTAATAAATTTGGGATAAAGAATAACACAGGATAAAAAGTAAACAAACAGATTTAATTTTATTCGTATAAAAATTCTTCTCAAAAATTTGAAAACTATCTTGCGAAGGTTTTTATTCACGGCAAAAATCTTCTAACCTTCCTGAACTCACAAAATTTTTGAACCCGCAGTGATCAATGTTATACCGTAGTATCATTATAATTGTATTAATCAAATTCTTCTGTCACTCAAAGATGGCACGTTTTCTAGAAAGTGGTTGAATAATGACCCTTTGTTTTCTGCTATTTATGTTATTTTCCATTGTCACGCGAGAACATCCAGTTGACCCACTAATGGGCGATGAACTTATTACGAAACGCTTATTTAGCTGTACCACTCGTTCACGAAGTTCGTGCGGTTGCTTCGAAACTGCACGCGGCTGTAGCAATTAAGCCTCTCCCATTATTATGCGTATCTATTTAGAAGAAAGTTATGTTCGTATGATGTTACTGTTAAAAATTGGACATTTCATATGCAACAACCTAATAGGCAGCTTCCGTTGAATTGATCAGTGTTCCCCGGAGGATGTTGGCTACGCGGCTGCATACAAATGCATTCACATCTGCATACAAGTCGAACGATGAAAGATTGAAGAAATAGTGCAGTGGAAATAGTTTTCAAGGGAAAATCCATAATTCCGCGAAAAGTTTTGCAATAGAACATAAATTACTTAAACAATATTCAATAAAAGTTAAAAAAAAATAGTGGGTTAAAAAAACTCGCGTCAGCGCTTAGTAGCAAAAATGGCAATAGACGCCTGATTTTTGCAAACTTCGTAAAACGCTTTGAGAAGAAGATTTTAGAAAGGTTACATACATCATTCATTTATGTAAAAATGAAATCGATTTTTCGGCCCTCTGCATCAGGCGCTCCCCATAACGCAGTTAGGTCCGATGCGCAGGAATTCGAATCCGATCACGAAGGTGTAGCAAAAATTAAATTTCGCGATGTTATCGCGGTTACTACGGACACCCAGTATATGTACGACGGTAGCGGCGAAGCCTATCGATTTGCTCTCACGCTAGCGAGATGGACGAACGAGACCAGAGCGAAATAGAAGCAACTTCCGCATTCTCCCGTGAATGCGGCTTTAGCTGCCCCTCCGAAAACCACGCGCAAAGACCGCCGGTTGCTTATCGACTTCGAGAAGAAACGAAAACACGGAAAAACAACCACGCTTTGTCCCCGCTTTGTCCCCGCTTTGACCACGTGTGAACATTTTTATTCACGAGGCGTGGTCAAAAAGAAACCGGACTCTGTCAGTTTCCTTGCGAAGCTCTAAGACAATGTTGGGTGGCTCTGTTGGCAGCCTATGTGCAGAATGTCTCAATATGTGTTGTAAACAATTTAGCAGAGTCGTGTTCGCGATTTCTCAGAAAGATGAACAAAGAAAAATGCCGGTTGGATATGTGTTAGAATCTAAGAAATTCAATTTCTCCGAGGTAAGTTCAATTTTGTCCGTTCCTCCAAATTACAGAAAATGATGATGATGACACGGACCGGCTACATTTATAGAACATTTTCTGGAACGAAATGACGATGCGAGTCTGATACATGAAAATGATTATTCCTCGGCAAAAAGAGAAAGTAAACAGTCCCGGAGAAAGCTAAACGAAGACACAATTTCGAGGATGATTAAAAGAAAGAAAAAAAAAGAAGAAGGATGATGTATGATGCGATTTCCGACCTACGTCAAGGGAGGGTCACGCAACTAATTAACAGAAAGGCGACTGATACCCTCCAGGGACAAAACAAAAACGAAAGGAAGATCAAGGTAAACGAAGGATGCGATCAACCTGTGCTGCTGAGCACGGAGCGACTGTTTCAACTTTTAATGCACGACATTTGACACCGAATAAACTGCGGTTGGAAGCTGAATGCGTAACGGGTACGGATTCTACGTGTAGGTTTAAATCAATATCACCAGTTGCAATTAATTATTAGACACATGATCCAGTTGACATTGTATCAGTTTTAATTAAACGCTGTGCGTAGACATGGCGCGCAACATTGTGCGAAGCACCATGCATTAATTAGCAGGTTCTCATTTTTCACAGGGGAAATTATGCTTGAATGCTCTCGCTTTATACAGTGCTCGCCAAAATCTCGTGAGAACGAATAGTTGAGATTTTCCGTTTGATATTAAAAGGTACTCAATTTCTTTTCAAAAAGTATTTTGAAATTGTTGTCAATCCTAAAAATTTGGAAAATGGAAAATTTGAATAGGAATCCTTGCGATTAGGAACGTCTACATCCATGTGTATATGTACATAGGTCCAAGATTCGTCAAATTCGCGTGATCGAGTCTGATCACCCTTTAATGTGGTTCCTTCGCCAGAAGTATCCCAATTCTGAATTTATCTAATTTGACTTTCACGACACTGCATTGATTTGATTTGGCTTCTCCCCTTTGAAGTAGCTTGACCTAAATCTGTTAGATCTAGGTTGGCTCCTGTAGAGTTCCTCAGACCTGGTTGATCTAATCAAATCCCCTGAACCTCTTGAGGTATAATTCGTATCAAGTGGCCCGAAATTGTTACGAATAACCTGTCTTGTCATTGAATCGCTCAGATTCACACCCTGACCAGGCCTGCTTCTCGTTTATTCATTCCAAGTAGATTCACTTCGTACTTCTAAATAGTAAATGGACCAGATTGATATCTTTAGATTTTGAATTGCCCCGATTTGATTAGTTGATTAAAATATTTCAACCTTATTTTAGTACAATTTGGATCAGATCGCCCCAGATTTCTCAAAATCAATTCTGTCGGTGCTTGGATCGTCCAAACCAAGTCTCCGCTTCTTGGATCAATGCTATTCCCATCTGCCCTCACTAGATTGATCTCGCAACCCTTCGTTAATGTAATTCGCATTTCCCATTTGTACTCCGAATCTAAGTGGACAGATTGGGCTTACGTAATCAGTAATAATCCAAACTCTGACAACCATTCGTAATTCGTACGAGAACATATTCTTTTTCATGCGAGACAAATACCGTTTACTCTACGTATAATCTCAGTTACCACACATGTAAACCAATTATTATTAAAACTCTACTACAAGTCTTTTTAAGATCGACGATTAGCGATCTTCTCAATAAATTGTTGAGAGGTGACAAGAATTTCATTCGTAATTCAACAAACTTTTGGAACTCGTAAAGTGTAACAACTTCTTTTAGAAAATGTTCTTGTAGTTTAACGTGGATAACTAATTTATTTATTACAAAAGCACGTTTTCCACGTTCGACGCTAGCGGCAACGATCAGCGTTTGTAATGAAATTTGTCCATACATGTATCGAGACATTAATGGACTTGTATGTATAATGGAAGGATTCACTCACTTTTGCAGTCTGTGGCTCGATGTCGGTAAGCCGTTGCGCCCGGGGCCTCTCTTGAGCCGGTCCTGGCATCCTTTGCAGCCTCTCCGTGGACGAGGACGAGGAGGACGAGGATCCAGGCCTTTGGCCTGGTTTGCCACGCGCCAGGATGACGGCAGGATTTTACTTTCCTCTCGATTGAACCATTATTCCTCTTTCGCGTTCTTCTGCGCAAACAATTTGCCATGGTGCTCAGACGTCTTTATCGCCAGTTTTATAACGGCGAAATATTAACTCGCATACTGGCGTAGGTGTATGTGTGTACGTGTATAAGCATGTATGTATGGGCGCGCCTATCCGTGAATAGCGAACGATCGTAAATATCGTGCGAATCACTTATGTTCTCCGTGAGCGCTGATTAAAGCGCGGACGAACTGCTTTTATACCGTCGATCCCATCCCCCTTACCGGATTCAACGGATACTATTAAACATCCAAGTTTCAAATTTCCCACTTAAATCTCTGATTAATGGCACCCGTAATACGTGTAATTTTTTACCATAAAACCACAATTTTTAATTCGGCTTTCCTTCTGTTCGACATTTTAGCTGGCTACATGCGCACGGCTTAAGACTCCAGATATTCTATAAAAACGCCTATGTCGTACATATTCCAGCGAGGTATAATTTCCGATACGAACGGTCCTTTTAAAATACTAAATGGTTGAGTAAACAAGCGGCGTTCATCGATTTCGACATAAAGCGAAAATAGTGTAACGTCCGAAAAGGCCTCCGCAACAAAGACTGTCCGCATGTTATAAACCGGGCCAGCTGGCGAATAATTCAATCCCCGAAACGCAAAGTGCTTTTAAAATTGAATTCTAGCTCGGCATTCACCGACCAACAGAACTTTCGCGGCATCCTAATAATACCCGGCATTTATTTTTGTCGCATTGGGAACCAGCGACGCGATTGTTCCCTTACGTCATATTTACATATCGCGTAGTATCTGTATGCTTATTGCGGAGAGGATTATTATTAAAGAAAGAGAAAGATTCTCGAGTGGCTCTTGTTTCTTGCAGACCATTTTTATTTTGCATAAAGATCCGCAGTACACATATACCAGAGTATCAAAATTGCCATATAATTACCCAGTTTCCGACGATTAAATGAAATGCAGAATTGATACATTAGGAACAACAGGAAAAGACTAACATTTCTATATGAAGTACCTCCATAAATATGTTTCAAAAAATTAACACTTTACCTACCGGAAGCCTGTTAATAGGATTTTCAATAATTGTGCTGTACCAAAAGAATAAATGAAACTATTATACGTTACTTCACAATGAAAATTGCTGTAGTTATTGAAGGTTCCATTAAAAGTTTAGCCATGTACCATAGATTTCTCAAAATTATGCAATGATCACCGGTCGGTAATGTGTTAATAAACGAAGCAATGAATGTTAGTCATAAACATCATCGATTGTATAGTCGGCAGTTTAATTTGTACATCCAATAAATAATTATCTCAAATCCGTCGTTGTAACATAATCAGGAAATAATCTTTGGAAGCACTGCCCAGACGTTTCGAGGTAAAAGCAGCCGAATTTAATGAAAGGAAATACACAAGCCAGCGGAAATTAGTTTCTGGAGTATCTGGGTTAAGATCCGAATCTGGATCGCAGTTGCTCCACCAATAAATGCAATAATACCCCGATCGAATGGAGGAATCGAGATTATCGTTGGTCAAGGTACTCGGGACCGGTAAACGGACAAAGAAAATTGAGAATGCCGGCAGTATTAATTTCCACGGATAGCTCGATCTTATCCATAAAAATCGAGAACACGTTGCGATGCCGCGCCGCTGATGAAAGTTTCACGGACACAAGCAACACGGCTCGCGACTAAAACGTTGCATTTGTCACGTCCCGAAGGTAGTCAGGTGAATTTGCTGTTTCCAATCTGACGACCTTGTCGCGGCCTATGAGAGTGCAAGCAGCCATAATGATCTCTCTCTCTCTCTCATTCTCTTTCGAGCCTTAATCGCGGTAAAGTATCGGCGCGTCTCATTGACTCGATTGTAATCATCGGCGAAGAATGAACGCCTCCAATCGAGGCGTCAAGGCTCCATTAACCCTCGAAAGGCGGACAGTATGCTAAGATTGGCTTTATTCCGAACCAATCTTCCTACGCATTCCTATTTTCATCATTTTGCCAAAATCATTATAAGGGAAAAAATTCCTCCGCAAATTGTTCCGCAAGTTGTTCCGCATTTATGACAAAAAGGATCAGGCGCAATTTAACCCTTTGCACTCGGAGCTATTTTAACTGGAAAATTAAACATTTCTTCCGATCTAGAATATTTCCATCTCCTGTGATTTTTGAAATTTTATGGATATGAAATATAAATATAATACCTCATAGAATACCTAAATGTTTAGTAATTGATTAGATACCGATACATTTAATAATGTAAACAATATTTTGAATAATGGCACAGCAATTTTTAGTGGTGCCTCAGAGGGGACAACCGAGTGCAAAGGGTTAAAGCAGGAGAAACATTACGTGAATTCAGAAGTGAACTAAACAAGGAAACACGACTGTTCGAATATTAGAACAGTCAAGAACAGAACACTCAGTTATAATGCTGTATTCGATTTTTTTTAATTGGTGTAATAAATAGCGTCGCATATGGATCGCCTAAGATTGAGCTATTTACATCTGAAGTATTCAGACCCCGGAAGTTCGGATAATCCAGTTCTTGTTGCGGTCCTTGCAAATTTATTGATAAGAAGGTTAAACGTCCAATTAATCTCTAGAGGGGAAAACACGAAGTATCGTTCATAAGTAAAACCTTGAAATCAGTTTCGTGCGAATTCGCAGATCATAAAGTAAACATGACCGAATCGGAATTACAATTAACACGGGTAATGTTCCGCGGGCTAATTAACGAACGGTCTCTCACGGAGAAACGTTTTTCATGGTAAAAGGAGCATCCGGTTGCGAATTCACCGGCGAAACCGACAGTCATTCCTTCGTCGTTTTACATTTTTCCCCTTCTATCTTTTCCTATTTCTTTCTTTTTTTTTTGTGTTTAACTTCTGCCGCGAACGGAGTGTACGGTTGAGGAACGACGAAAATAAAAGTGTAACAAAGCCACAAGTAAAAAGCCTATGCCACATCCGCTGCCATACGGCAGGATCTTAAATGCTTGTGTGCTTGGATCGGGTTAATTGGAACGGGCCGGGGTAAAGATCGTCGTCCGAGTTCATCTTGCGAAAGAAATTACGGTTGTTTCATCGAGCGAAAAGTAGATTCGCAGATTCTTTTACAATACATTTCTAATGCAGAGATCGGTATACATTATTTTATAAAAAAGTGTTATTTAAATTTCAATCGCGTAGATAACTCGCAGTTCGAAGCTTAGAATTACTGAAACATGAAAACAAATTTGTTTATATCGAATACTGCAAACTCGTGCCTGAGAAAAATTAATTGACGACTTACTATATTTGGAAAGATTTATGATAGCAAACATTCTGATATCTACATACTACGGTCAGCATCTGTCCATAGTGCTATTTCGATAACATTATATAATAATAATCTGTACGTGTTTGCGAACCATGGAAAGATCGAAGTAAAGAAATAAAAAGAAGAAGAAAAATATAAATTATCCAGATACCAGGGATATCAATAGCACTAATTTGAAGCATGAAGATGCCGTGGATCGTCACGTGTCGACACAGCGAGCTCTTGCGAAAGCAAAATGAACGAGCTTCTATTGAAACATGCTGTAACTACCTGGCAATTTATCTACACCTTAACAAATATTCCCTTGATACCGAAAAAGTTCGACCAAATGTGAAATATAAACTAAATAATTCTTTTTCGGTTTCTAACATACATACACAAGGGAAGTTGTAGAAATAAATTTGTTTCACTGACTGTATTATTGTATGTATAATATATTATGATAAAAATCGCTGAGAATCTACAAGCATTCATTCTTGTCATTTTTGTAAAATAATGTGAAATAGTCATTGTGCGAGTCCACCGTAGATCTAGTATTCAAAAAGTTATCGTAAATTAAAGCGTGCACGAAGACTGAGGAACTTTTTGACCGACTATGTGTATGTACTAAACTGTATGAAAACCGGAGGCAGCCACTTGTGTAACATCTCCTGTGCATTGTCCCAGAACATTATTGCATCAAGAAAATAGAATTTAGAAGGATGTTTACAGAAACGGTGAAATCGGTAGTGGGACGTCTTCAATCAATCTCGAAATGACTCATACTGTAAACTATAGTTTCGTTTCACACGACTCCTCCGATAGCGAATTCGATCAATAAATTCGAATCCCTAGAAGTTAATTCGATCCAAGTGTGTTTGGGCTTCGGTGTCGCGTGAGTCAAAACTACAAGTGTCTACCGGAGTGCGATCATTATTAAGAAAACAAAAAGAAAACAGAAAATGATGGACCTCAGAATTAGATAGATGACCTAGAATGCGATAAAATCGATTTATATAAAGTAATCGAATTACGTTTCGATTTGACCGATGGAGTAAATTTTCGACAGTTACATTAATAGTTTATTTAGTTGACGACGTTATTCAAAGTATCAGTGAAATATTCCATCTATTCCGAGGACTTAGAACCGGTATTACGTCAATCATCACACTATACCGACACGAGTATAATTCAAAAAACCGAAATAATATTAATAGGATTTTCAATAATCGTGCTGTGCCAAAAGGAAGCATAGAAATTTTCTTTTACATTGCAATCTTAAATGAAACTGCTAGATGACGTTATCGAGGGTGACTTGTTAGTTCACAATGCAAATTGCTATTGAAGGTTCCATTAAAAAAGTGTTCAGCCATGAACCATAGATTCTTGAAAATGATGCAATAAATACCGGTCGGTAATGCGTTAAGAATATTTGATGCAATCTTCAACAATTAAGTTTTCGCTTAGGCATCGCCTGCAACTCAAACTGTAACGGTCGTTACTGACAAGCTTGTAATCTGTCACTGTTGTAACGGCCGTTTTACAATGGCGCGGGGATCAGGAGACACCGCGTCAAAGATGCCCATAATCTGGCGGCCGACAGATGCGATCGAGCTAAATAACTTTACGAAGTCGTTGACACGCCGCTTGATAAAGCTTAACTAGCTTGATAGGGACGAGTCAAGGTGGGGTTTTTCAGCAGGGAGAAGATTACGCTCTTCCGATAACTTTACTATGCCAAGGCTACTATCATACTTCGCGCGGTGCAACCGGAATGCGTATGCTGCGCCGTGCGACCTTTTTTCTTTCACGAATTCCCGCCCTTGCGTATTGTTATTGCCACAATGATGTTCCAACACGCGCAGCCCGTGTCCACTGCTTAATTGCAACCCGCACGGATTGTTTTTCCCTATTCCGGTTGTATACGACCCACACAATGAGAACTTAATTAAGCATCGGTACACACGAGAACCCCTTATCGCGTTACACGCGCTGCAAACCCCTGCGCCGCGCGTCGTCGTGACTGAATTCTCATTTTTCCGTTCCTACACACCTATCTACCGATTCGCTTTTATTTACACTCTGTCAACGAACTTCTCCCACTCGCACACCCTATTAAATCCCCATCGGAGCCGCACCGAGAACCTATGACGGTTTACTATTCTCAATAAACAGCATTTCTTTGAATTTCAATAGACGAAATTTAATAGTCTATCTAGAACACGGAGAGCTAACAGTCACTTGCAATCAATTAAAATCACTTACGACTCCTGCGGAGTATCACGACTGTATACACATGTTAAATGTAATTGTAAACGAGATATTTGACACTCGTCTGAAGCGTAAAAACGAGCCTACACAGTGTGTTAACGCAGTCGCGTGAATTCTCCGAGTGGATCCAATACCGGAAACACCTGGATCGAACAGGTTTTCTACTAGAGGAATTCCGAAATTTCTAGGTTATACGGCCCGTGTCGCAGCCCGCAGGACGTCGAATCTCTCGGACGATTCGTTGTTGCACGCGGTGTGTCCCGCGAGGGATCGTGGGTTAGGTGCAATGAACTTCGCGCACAAAATTGCGTCTCGCGGTAATGCGGATAAAATAAATGAGATACGGGGCGTATTTACATCGCACGGCCGTTGATAGCGCAACAACGAAAAAACCTATTGAACGTCGATGCAGGGACGGGGGCAAGCGGGTACGGGATATCGACTAAGAACCTTCGTACTCTCACCTGAAACCACGAACGAGAAAAGTAACAGAATGGTTATGTCAGGGGAACGACAATGTACCGATAACTCTCTGCTGGCACATCGTAGACTTGGGGAGCCCTTTTACATCCTCCGCCATTTACTGCACCGTTACACGCGCACGCACGCACGCACGTACACACGACGAGAGAGAGAGAGTGCGAGAGAGAGAAAAGCATAGGAGGGACAACGATATTCGGATGATCCCGAGGATGATTATTTAATACTTACATTGGCCAAGCGGTACGCCCGAAAAAATCATGCGAGCTGCCGAGGGATCGGTCATTTCGATATTCGTTTCGCGCGCCGATTGTACGCGAGTGCAAATAAGGCCACGTAAGGGACACCGAAACGGCACTTGCATACTAACAAGCGGGAAGCTCCTCTTCCCTTACCGTGTGTATATTAATATACGTTACAGCCGCGTGTAGACGCGCTGTTGCAATGCTGCTGGTGTGCGTTACGTACTTGCGTGAGGTATCACCACTCCCGAGGTTGAGGATCCCTGCCCGACCGAGACAGAGACCAGAGGGGATATCGAGAGAAAGAGAGGCAGGTTCACCACGAAGAAAAACACACGTCTGACGGAACGCGAGCCATGTTTGTCCCCTGCGACTTAATTCACCCCGAGACTTCCAAACCGATACGGAGATCTTGTTGACAGTTCTCGCGTAGCATCGCCTTCGTTCTTGGCGACGGTTCTCACTGCGTTCGCGACGAAGTTAACCTTCATTTACAAGCGACGACGGAACGCTGTTTTCGACGCGCTGTCAGCCCGACCTGCCTAACCTGACCCTCGCGTCTTGACTGCTGGAACACCGAACACTGCGCTTCGCACGCGCATCTACGCTTGCGCAGGATCGTGCCGGTTACGCTGACCGTGGCGCGTATGTTTGAAATCGATCAACCACACTTCCAATTTTCCTTTTGACTACTGGAAAACCCCATCGCACATGCATTATCGAGAAATAAGAAGGCGCATCCCGCACCCTCGCAATCTTGGAAAAACGAGTCTACCCCATTAAGCGCAATTATGCCGTATCTACCGGAATTCGGAGACAGAGTTATTCTTCTATCGAGTCGGAGAGGAAATCTCTGATCGAGTCTAGCGAATTTGGTTAGGGTCTGCAAAATACAGAGTGTACTTTCGGTTACATTACTTACTTTTATGCTAGAGAATTTTTCAGACTACTCAGCAGGCACTCTGGCACTCACAACATTACATGCTAGTCTTGAGTAAAATATAAAATTAGGAACGTCTATTGGGGGGGGGGGGATTAATACCAACCACATTATTATAATATTACGGATGCGGCGATGGCATAAAGGTAAATGATAAAACAAACAACATGGTGCAGCAATAATATTATATTTCTTTTAGATTGTTACGACATTACAATAATGGAATAAATAATACTATTTAATTATCATTCGAAAAAATGTAATTTTCATGTATTAACGGTAACAGTTTCGCCATAAAAGTACTCTCTACCTCGTGTGAATTATTCACTCCCAACATAGAGAAACAGTTTTCTTTGAATTTAAGGTTGACGCTATGTTTAATTATATTTGTTATTGCACCAGCGAGCACTTGACAAGATTTATAATCGTCGTCTAATGAAATATGATTGTTGTAAATTATCTTTTTATCACAATGTACAGTGAACTTTGTCTCGATACCGAATCGTTGTAATCCAAGTATTTCATTTAATATAATTTTCGAGAATTCTTCGCAATCTTCGGAGTGTAATTTATGCTGCAACGTATGACAATTTTTTCGTTTTTAACAAATAGAGAGAATCAGTGTTACAGTAAATCCATAAAAATTGATGTACCTGTAATTGCAGCGATAAATAATTTTTTTGATGAGCAAAATCAATTTGACTTTCATTCATTGTTTTTTCAGTCAACGACAAACAATTTTTTGCGAAACGTAAGCTCGTCGCAGTGTCGCAATCTTCACACTCGTTTCTCGAATATACCGTAGCAATTTGCGAGTTTTCAGAAAATATATTCCTCGGAATAAAGTCATTAAACACGTTATACAAAAAGTCTAGAATGTCTTTCGTACATTGACCATAGTTTGTAATCTGTATCGTATAGTTTGCACCATTTCTCGTTAAAGTAACATCTACGTGGCGGTATTTTGCTTTGGCAACGGAATTTTTCAAATTCCATTCATCGAACTTCTGTAATAGCTATTCATTAAAGGATTAAGCAACTATTATACAGGATGGTCCACCTAAATATCTCCTTTATCTGTGATGACTAAACTGCGGATCTCCTGAATTAAAATTTTCAGAAAATGCCAGAATATAAAATTCGGTAGAGTTCAGTACGATTTTTATTTTATCTCATACCACTTTCGAAAAATTTCTCTATAAAAATTGAAAATTGCATAAACGTCCGCAGTGTAGTCATCACAAATAAACAAGATATTTATAGGTGGCTACATTTAAGTGGACCACCCTGTATAGTGTTTATATCGCTTGCATAATGATTATACATAATATCTAGACGAGTCGCAATTACAATGCGTAGAATCATACTTTAGTAACAATAAGGCCGAGAATCTCTGCATTCAGCACGATTTTATCCATAATACGGTAATACCATGTGTACCTATTCGAAACTACCATACCTGGAAAGCCCTGACCTCTAGGTACGGAAAGGGTTAGTCGAAGGTGCATCTCTATCGATAATAAAACCTTGCTCATAGCGGAATCGCAGTGAAACACGATGACGGTGTGGTGTAGTCGGTATACGAATTCTTTATGTTGCGGCATGGTGCACCTGCCTTAGTAGCGGACGTAAAAAAATCCATGTATAAGAGGTGACAATAACTTAATACGTCGTGATCGATTACGTTCGATCGTTTCCGTACAATAATCGGGGATAAACAGTGTCGGGTGGTGTTTCTTCTCGTCGAAACGGAAAAAAGAATCATATCGAATGACAGAACAGGAAGGAAAAGACGAACCTAACCTCAGCGAGGAGCGTGCTACTCCACCGCGTAGGACTCGTCACCGGTGAGTATCGCATTTTCCTAGGACCATTGGCTTTCTATCCCCTCCTGCTATTAGAAAATCGTTTGAACAGCAACGCGAAAAAGTATTCCCAGTTATGATTATGATTCGTTACGTTCGGTATACATACATCGGTTGGTAACGCGTGCTCCTTGGATACACCGCACGCTTCATACGGACCAATCGTAACGCGCCATACGTCGCCTGACTCGCCAATTGTCCAATCAGAGCGCTCTGTCAATTTTTTGATTACCTCGTGTGAAAATCCATTGAGTTCGCGACCGCTAACTATACGTAAATAATTATAATACGCAATGGAAAAAAATCACGTTCCTCATGACTATTCAAGCGTAATATTCTGTATTTTTTTCTTCTTGTAAACGAGAGCAGTCATTACTTTGTGCGAACGTTACCCGTGAAGCCGTATTGTTTTTGCACATGTAATATGTATAACACTAAAAAAAACGTCGAAATACATGAATACCCGTGTCGTGAATACGATCAGCAAGAACAAGTGCAATAAATTTAGTCCGTTTCTCTCGATAAAATCATAGTGTGCCTCCTTTGGTTATATAACGATCGAAATTCGGTATTCATTTTTTTCCTAATAACGAGCGTTATTTCATAGATCGCGAATATTTATGTAAACGTATGTTTTGTAACAAATATAATGTACTTGGAATCGATCGCGCGACGGTGCTATAATATGATTGAAATGAGGGATTAAGATCAGAGTGAAATGCCCGACGTATTCAGATATTAAATAATTTAAATAACGGCCGTAATAACGGGATAATAACCCTAATATTCCATTATTATGTCATATTCGCGGTACTTTTGGTACACAATACTGTGTACCAAATACTGTTATATTTCTGTGCTTGCGTATGTATTTTCAAATTTCCTCAGTCTAGCGATTAATGTTCGCAATGCTCGGAAAACGCCAGGTCAACTGAATAGGATTTTGTGGCGCGACCATACTCAAAAGAGAAAAATACAGTTCGAATTGAAGGTTCGCCAATAGCACCGGGTGCAAGCGTAC
Source organism: Lasioglossum marginatum (assembly GCA_028455795.1). Classification (NCBI taxonomy): domain Eukaryota; kingdom Metazoa; phylum Arthropoda; class Insecta; order Hymenoptera; family Halictidae; genus Lasioglossum; species Lasioglossum marginatum. The sequence goes on along the minus strand of CM052261.1, from coordinate 4,743,263 downwards.
GCACGAGCGTTTATGTTAGTACGGGCGAAAGAATTTGTTTGCTTCGATCGTTATAGCGCTAGTTAGCGTGACATGCGTTGTTATTAATCGCATACGCGCCTCGTCAGTTATGCAATATGCAATACTGCGCTTATCAATGAGCGATGCGTGCGAACCGTACGTATCGTTTTCACGATTTCGAGGATCACGCGACTATTTTTAACTAATCGTTACAAATAAATTTCAATGTATTCGACGTTAAAAATATCTTAATATAGATGTTGGCAGTAAAATTACTTGAAATTGATGAATACGTTCTGTCGAATGTTTTTCTAAGAATCTTCCGAAAGTCCGAGAAACTGCGTTTCGTTTGTTTCGTTAAGGTGTCAGTCCACAAGCAGATATAAAAATACGTGTCGAGAGGGACACTATGATCGTTTGCGAAACTACCTCGCGCCAAATATACTCGCAATTCACGCGATCGCCTTTCAACGCGCTCCAACGATCTTATCGAGGAGACCATGCTGCGTGTACGATAATCTGGTTCGCACGATAATAAACATTGAAACATTGAAACTGTCGTAGATATGTGTATTGCACATAACGGATGATACGATACGAGATATAGGAGTACAAGTATTCTATTAACGTTCTTCAATTCTATTTATCAGTTCGTTGCGAGACTTCATAACATAGAAAAGGTAACGAGTATTTCGTAATATATTTATGATGAATCTGTCTTTTAGATATAATAGCGTGATTTAGAAACGAACTATAAGCAGTTCAATTTATGATTTGTCGCAGTGAACAAGGAGAACATACAATAATCTAAATTGTAGCTTAAATTGCATGCTACACTTGCTAAAACTGCATTTGCACTGGAACTACCTCTCGTCTAGGAACTAATGGCGTTCCGCTCGAACTAGCAACGACGCAACGCTGCGCCACGCCGCGCCGAGTGCAAAGGGTTAAAATGGATTATATTTTTTCCAGTAATCTTTGTAGTACACGAAGCGGGATCTTGTAATGCCCCTGTTGAAACGATTCAAAAACCTTGACGTGACGAAACTAAAGGATACGATCTCTTTACCTTGGGAAACGATCCACAAAAGTTTTCGTGAAATTACGCGGTTGTTTTTGTTGATAACTTGAGAGCACGTTCCCGGACGATGCCGATTCGTGTGGCTCTGTATCGTACGATCAAAAATCACGAATCGAGCACGCGGCCCGCGATCAAGAAAGGACTGGCTGTCTCTTCGTCGGATTAACTATCAGAAATATTCGTTTTCGACAGATAACCGAGGGACACGTTTCCTTATCGAACGATGTCGTGCACTCTTCACGCCGAATCTTTCAGCCAGTCAAAAATTTATGTTAACTAACCGTTTCGAACTGTCGTTGAATCGAAATTGCAATTCTGCAGACATTCCCGTCTTCAGCGCGAAAACTAATCTTCCTAAACACTGGACATGCTTGTTTGAATATACACAACAGTAAATGACATGGAATTACAAATTTCCCTCGCTATAAACACTCTGGTTCGTCGTATCATCGATTCGGCTGGACGGGAACACCGACTTGCTAGTTATCGATAGCATTGATAGATGCGCTTCACCGTAGGTTAATGAATGAGAATTGTCTAGAAAGGTTAGGTGCTATGTTTATCGAAAGTATGCGCTATGAAGTTTACAAGAGAAGTTTACTGTTTGCTCCGAAATAACTCGAAAGTGAATATGTATTGCTATCCCTAGTTTTTCCATTGTCTAGAGTTTTATCTATTCATTCAGAACGATTGTCCACAGCATGAAAATTAATGGCGAAGCTTTGTTAAATGTATACTGGATCTATGCTACTTATCTTTTAAATCGAACACTTTTTTGCCAGAAGATTCGGAGACTCCAATAATATTTTCTACCGTTTCCCAACGTGCGTTGCTTCCAGTACATTCGGAATTACACGTGAACCAAAACACATTCGCTTCGACAATATCACTCTTTTATCTACGTATAATTAACATGGTGATTGTCATGTTAGTTACCTGCGATCGACGTTCTACAAAGTGAAACAAACCGCAGTGCAACTGGCAAACTGTACACCCATAATTACCAGACGATTAAAAGCTGTAAATTTACTGTTACAACTCGCAGTTACAATCGGCACACGTGTGCTCTAACACGGCGCGGCGTTGACCCGACTGCGACAACTTTGTTAATACTAGCTCGATACAGCGAATACTTTCACGTAAATACCTGAATGTTTAATTGAGTCTTCATTCTATCATCGGCACGATAAAAACTCTGCCAACCAGCAGATTATGCTGTCAGCTGTCGGGACGGCAACGTTTACTCTGTGTGCAAGAATCATAACAAGATCAGATAAAAATGGAGAGGACGATTCGCGTAGAAATGTATTTGCTTTATGTGTGTGATTGATCGTTTATTTTCCACGTTTTTACGCGCGCTCCGCTGTGTAACGAGAGACTCGGGCCGTGTATTACGTAACGTTACACATACAATGCTCGCCTATACTTACATCGTGGTTTGGCTCTTACAACACATGCAGGCACAGACGTCACCGTGGACGTACATACATACGTATGAACGATACCGGCGTACTTCGTCGCGATAATAACCATCGACGGACAAGAAACGCACGAATGTGACGATTCGAATTGATTAAGGTTGAGGAATATGTATAGGAGAACTTGCAGTCGGGTCGCATTGCCTCGGAAGCATCGAAGAAAATTTGTACTATGCACGATTTTTTAACAGGATCGCCGAGCAGGATCATTTTTTGTTCCCGACGCGATCGAAAAATTGTTTAACCCTCGTACGTTCCTCAAATTCACCCATTTACTATTTTTACATACTATAAAATGATTCGCCCCTCTTTATCCGTGTTGTGAGACGTATTCCTCTAAAAAGTGACGTGATAAATGAAGCAAAGTTTATTAGCTTAAAGTGTGAAGCAGGAATGGGTGAGAAAGTGTCATAGGATCTTTTATGCGGCTATTTCTGAGGGGCGTATGAGGGTTAAAAAGTCTGTACGACAGGAAGCGAACAGTCTTTTTGAACACTTGTTTTATACAGGGTGCGGCCGAATAACATGTACCAGCGGGCACGAGGTGGTTCCTTATGGAAAAATAAGAACAGAATACGGAATAAAATTTGTTCATTTAAAGCTTAGTTCTCGAGAAAATCGAGTTTGAAAATCCTATTCGTATGCTGTTACGGCTGAGTTACGTTTCGTCGAGCATCGTATAACGCGTATCGTGTTTATAAACAATGTCTACCCAGCATTTAAAAGTTACGGAGTTCAAGAAAAAATACACAGAAGACTTTTAACGAACATTTTATTTTATCAATGACAAAATTTAAAATCTTAGCCGTAACAGCATACGTACGAATAGGATTTTCAAACTCGATTTTCTCGAAAACTGAGCTTTAAATGAAAAAATTTTATTCCATATTTTGTTCTTAGTTTTCCATAAGGAACCACCTCGTGTCCGCTAGTACATGGTATTCGGCCGCACCCTGTATATTCGTTGCACAGTCACTGCCACGTAAAATACATATGCAGTGCTTTCTCGAACAACACCGGGATTCAGGACACGGACTGATCGCGTACAAAAACCCACAAAAAATTTACACATATTTATGTGTATTCTATTGTTGTAATGCATGTGCGAAGTATAACGTATTTATTACATTTAGTATCTGCGTATATGTATAGACTGCGAGGCTACCTCAACTTGACAGTTGTGTGTATCATCCATGTAGTACAGTGTCGAGTAGATCTTGTCAAAAACCGACAATCTTCGACATCTAATATCTGTACATACAGCGACTCCCACTAATATTCGCACATTTTTAAAAAGACGACAACATTCTTAATACTGGACCATACGATTTGAAATTTTTTTGGGAAGTTAGAACAATTGGTTTGCTGCACGACGTGACTAAAATTTTTGGAAAAACTTGCAAGTTGTCGGAATTGCGGAGAAAATACTAAAAGTTACATTTTACATTTTTATGTGGGCCTATATTGAAAATTTTAAAAATACGTTTTGTGGATCTGTGTCAATTATATGCACTGTGAAAGTTTCATCGAAGTCGGTTGATGCGGAAAAAAATGACAGGCACTGAAAGATGTAAGAATCCTTAGATTTATTGCAGCTACAGGCCGAAAATCGTGAAAATCTGCAATTTTTACCATCTTTAAACATTTGTAGATCATTGCAACGTCGACCGATTTTGACAAAATTTTCAGAATATGTTTAATTGACACAGATCTATAAAACGTATTTTTTAAATTTTCGATATAGGCCCACATAGAAAAATTGTGAGATGCAACTTTTAGTATTTTTTTTACAATTCCGATCAATTGCAATTTGTGAAAAAAATTTTTTCACGTCCTGTAGCAAACTAATTGCTCTAGCTTCCCAAAAAAAGTTCAAATCGTATAATACAATATTAAAAAGGTTATCGTCTTTTTAGGAGTGTCCGAATATTAGTGGGAGTGACTGATGGTTTATTATGAGCTAATTCACATTTGTTTGTCCTCGCCTCGTATCGATGATGAGACAAGGAAAATTGCGAAGATGGGCTAAATTTAAATTTAAAATATGAGGGTTGTGGAAACCGCGTTGTTCGAGGGAGCAGTATATGTATACAGTTTCGTTAGAACAACTTCTCGATCGCGTTGCGCGAGTGTCTACAGTTAGAAGAGCGCAAAGAAATTTCCCACGGATAATTTGTAATCCTCGATCGATGAAGAGTCGAAAGGATTAGACACTTTGGAATATATTCGTATCGAGTTAATATATTACTAAACATATAACTTGATACCGGATTTCTTGAAAAAAATGTAACACTCGAGATTGTGGTATCGATGAATATATTGTACAAAAAGTTAAGGTCACTCTTAACGGTAGCCACAGATAACGAGCACGAGGATGATAAAAAGAACATCGATGTCACAGAATTATTTGAATAGAAACACGGAGACAAAATGGAAAATTCTTGAATATTTCGATTCCTCGGTGACAGAATTCATCGAGAATTCATCGAGAATTCATAGTATATAATATATATATACATTAGGGCTATACACAATGTTGCGTAAAAGCGGAACGGTAAACAAACAGAAGGTAAGAATAACATCGAAGGTGAAACAAGTAAATCGAACCTAGAATATACATACTTACTAGTATTATTCCAGGAATGGAATTGATGCGAGCACAATTTTTCAGTCGTCAAATATTTGATTTTCAACTTTGTCAAGTCAACCGTTTGATAAATTCCGAGAGAATTCGACGCGCTATGTCCCCGTCACGAGGTATAGAAAGTTTCCTAGTTCGTTTTAGAACAAGGTTGTGAACGAGATGAGTTTAGAGACCGCCTTGCGTGAACTATACACTACTAGCCATAAGTATTCGGACGTTTGAATGTTTACTATAAATTGCTAATATTTAACACGTTGATCGCCATGCCAGTTACGATGCAATCGGAACAACATGCTTCATAATATCAGAATAGAAAAGACAAGACATTATTATAGCACTTACAACAACAGTACATTGTAACAGAAATTGACTTTCGAATTTGATAAAAATATTGTGGTACCCACATACATATGACCGTCGTGACGATCGAAGTATTAAACTATTATAACTCCATGAAAAATAGTCGTGCGACCATTAACTTGAGCTGATATGAAAGCGTAAAGCCTCTGCTTTGAACGAGAAGAAATGTTCGTGTCCGAAATGATTAATCCGATACTATACCTACGAACAGGAACGAGACAGCGTTGGCCAGACGAAAGCGCACTGTTTGAAAAATCTCTTGGAAGGCACTCGCGAAAGGTGTCGATCGCCGGTAGTTTCGTGTAGTCTCGTCGATTTATCGATGGCTACGGGTCGTCGGGCGGCACGAAAGAGTTCGGTGTAAAGAAGTGCTATTCGAGTCGTGTCGTCGTGTGTCCGGCGACCCTTGAACCCTCGTCGTCCGGTCTCTTTTTCCTCGTATCGTTCTCGCGGTAGACTCCGCGGCCGTTTCCCGAACGCCGATTTCCTCTCCTCAGCAGACGTACTCGAAGTCCGCGGCGTGACGAGTCCAATACCACCGCCACAGTGCGTCTTCGTATCTCCATTGGTGCTCCTCGTGGTGAAACGTTCGTCTTGATACATCCGCGGCGATGATGAGGACCCGCGGATCCAGCGCCTAAACGCGCGCTAAACGCGCACAGAGAGAAGAAGACTATAAACCCGGTGCGAATCGTCGATCCGGGCGTTTCTGTCAGATCTTCAGGATACTCGGGCTACCAGTGTTCTATCCCCGATAGGAATCCTTTCTTGTGACAATTTCAGAGTCGTCCGTGGTTAAAAACACGACGACGACAAAGGACGACTTCGTAGAGCCAAGAGAAGATCGAAGAATCGAGGGGATCAGGAACCGAAACCGTATCTGGTATGATTCGGGGACTTCTGGACACTTTCCTCGGTACATTGCTAATTTCCTAATCGTTCGAACGCGTAACGCCTCGCGTGACAAGCATTCAAGATCAGCGTTCTCCCCGAAATGTTCTCCCGCCGCGCCGCGCCGCGCCGTTCGGATTAGGCTCGATCGTGTTTTCTGTGAATATCGTACACCGGGTACGATACACATATTCTTTCTCGTTCTCTCGGCTCGATCGCGGCTCATTATCTTGACGGTTCATTCCGTCGATGGTCGTTCCAGTATCAAGGTTCGATGGCCCGCGTAATATTCCATTCGGTCAGTGATCATCGCGAGCACGAGCCGCTTCCGAGTTCGGTCTTCCAGCGTTATCGAGACCCGGGCCAGTTACTTACGGTTTCGTGATATCGAGGGTGAAGTGTTCAGAATATCTATCATCGACGAGAGTAACTCGGTCAGAGGTCGTCGTCAGACGCGTTTGCGATCCGTTCATGTCCGGGCCGCTTGATCGGTTGAACAATTCTTTCAAGGTCACGATCACGATCGCCAAACTGACTCCCGAAGCGCTTCAACCGTTGTTCGTCACTTCGCTCTTCCTCCTCCTCGGCTTCTCCCTCGCTGCACTAGGGCGCCGGTACGCTCGCCTTGGACAGATTTTATCAGATCGGATCCAGGAAGGGTGGCGGTCTGACTTTTTGCGAACTGTTGGTTTGGTGTGCGGTCTTAAGAGGATTAAGGGTGAGTAACACCAAGGTATCCTCATCTGGGTTCGCTTCTTCGGCGCTACTTGCCTGTTGACCCGCGTCCCATCGATTTCATTAATCTTTTGTCATCGTCTTTCACTCTCTCGCTCTCTCTCTTTCTTTCTTTCTTTCTTTCTTTCTTCCTTTCTCTCTCGCGCACACACTGACACACTCTTACCCCCTTCGTTTTTCGGCAATTGGCTCTCGTCAGAAATTTCAGGCTTTCACGGTCCTGTATCGTAAGGTGAATTTAGGCTTTTCGTAAGATTTTTAGTAAATTTGCCTATATGTACAGCAATGTATATCTACATGCACATAATCGCGTCCTAGTGGAATTGTTATCCCAACTTTCTCACGGGATCTAAGATACACCGATACTGCTGTCAATTGGAAAAATTTGTCTTAACTTGGGAAAATAATTTCACTGGGACACGGCTGAAAACTTCAGCGATGAGAATCGTGCTCTCGGTTTTTCTAGGTTGTTTCTTTGTACCGATCCCCTACCATCCATTCATCGTGTTCGGCTTTTGTCGATGATTCGGAGGGAATGCGGGTACTTCATTCCTCATTTCATATACCTTCCCAAAACACACTCCAACGATTGAATTCACCATCGCATGGTCGATTGGCATGCTGAGAGCGTTGCTCCATGGGTGCTTCGGAGACGTTCGAGGTGCGGGATTTTGTGTTGTGATCGATGCTAACAGTGGGTTCCTAGTGTGTAGGTCAAGTGGTCCAAGATAAACATAATCGACTCGAGTCTAATTTGAGTTTTTATAGAAGATGTTTGCGGACAATTGTAATGCTCTTTGTGCGGCTTTACAGAAAATTCGTTCGCTTCAACCTGTCGTTTCTGTTCAATTCTTTCGTTTTGCTTTGGAAGAATTAACACGTTGAACCGCAAATGATTGTCATAATATAGTGCAGTGAACTTGCTAGAAACGTATAAAATTCACACGGCAGTCAACGTGTTAATTTTATTTCGAAAATTGCTTGGAATTGTTAGTTACTGTAATCGATATGAGAAGTAATATTTCATTTACATTGACATCTGAGAAACGCAACAAGTTAATTCTCTATAAGCGTCTGCACCTAGAGCTTTCCTCGTGTAGAAACGGAAGCAAACTAACATAGTGCGCACATGTCTTTTATCACTACGATGTGATAAGTACGTCTGACGAATTTCACAGTCTCCTCTCCAGAAAGAAGTACATATCGCGTATCGTGTGTAACCGTGTCTATCCTAGACCAAGTTTTTCAAATAATTTATTATTGTTCTTAATGTTCCTATTAATGCATCTAAATGAATGTAATCTACATCTCTACGGTATTGTTCAAAAAATACATTAGTATAACATTTCATCAATATCTATTGTGGGTACACGTAACAAAAAAATATTACATAATCGTCGGTCATTTGTTTTATCAAAAATGTAACAGAAATGCAAAATACGAGGAAAACTTTAACGGCGTCTTTGTACTGTTTGGTAATCAATACGCGATGTTTGCGGAACTTGACTGTGACAGCCGTTTTTGCTAAGTGTAATCTTTCAAGACGTTGAATGCAATTCGATCACCGTCATATTGTTAATCTATTCCTACTTCGTACCGTAAAAATCCGTTACCGTTCCCACTGTATTTCATCTTTTTGTTGGAACTTCTTAACCGGAGCTGCGAAAGTCGCATATTTATGGAATATTTTTTTTTGTAGTTATACCCGCGGATAAAAACGGACAAATGCTAGCGAAGTTTGGCAGAAGAGAAACTTGAACACCCTGTATACTTTAAACACGACAACCTAGAGCAGGATGCGTTGAGAAATTATTACGTCACGCGAATATGAGCTCACCTGTGTCAGTTTTTGAACTTTCAGCGCCACGGTTCTTCTCGTCAGGCCGGCGCGAACAGAATCAAGTACACCGTGTATTGTATCGAAGTACGATAATAATGTTCGAGGCTATCAAAGTCGATTTATGCAAGCGAACGTTATCAGAACACTGGATTGACTCGATGCGGCCAGCGCGTTGTGTAATCCTCATATTGTGATGGTAATCCTCGGGTCGTTGAAATTTAGAAACATGCGAGGTACAACGAGAGCCCCGGTAAAGCGTTTTAATATTTTCAGATACGGCTCACTGAAAACAAATTATACGCACTGTCAAGGCTGCTTCGCCGCAAGATGGCGGATATACTTGTCGGATAATTCATTATAATTAATACAGTAGAACTCCCTATTAACCGAATACCCTTCTTCGTGCGTTACTTGTCACTTTATATGCATAGAATCATGCCGTCACATATCAGGATCCATAATCTATTAAACTCACGCTTCACTTAGTTTCTTCCGTTTAATCGAACGACTCTGAACTTTCGTGAGAAATAAAAATTGTTTGCATCCATTCGAAGCGGCAGGATATGAATTCAACTTTTCCAAAGTGATTCCAACATTTTTGATTTATTTTCATTCGTATAAGATTGTGGATCCACGAGAAAAATAAAAATTAATTATATCAACTCCGAGCAGAAAAATAGAAATTGATTTCAACTTTTAAGCATTTTGTCTCACTTGACAATTTAGTCTTTATTAATACGGATTAGGAATGCTTTACTGTATTAGATTCTCGATTTAGCTAAAATTAATTTCCCAAAAAATTCCAATACTTTTTAGATATATCGTACGTCGAGGATAATTTATATAATCTTTACTACAAATAAGCGACTGCTTTAAGTTCCCCCGTTGCCTTGACTTACCGAGGACACCAAATACATTATATCTTTTCGCTTTGCTGGAACAACTAAATGGAATACCCACTATAAATCTCATTATCCGGCCGAGCAGACTAACAAAATTAGAATGACATTTTGGATTTATTTTCGTTTTGTACGTCATCGTGTTAATATTCATAGTATATGTACATTATACACATAACAGCCTCCGTTCCTTGATTGCGCACGAAGGTATGGAAATGTTTAAACTCAACGATACGTTTTCAAGAATGATTGTATGCGCATACTAAAGTATTATGTATTATAATCATATTCTAATTGATTTAGAGTGACAGCTCTAATATATTGTAAAAAAAAAGCAATCGAAAAGTAGTTGAACGCTTAATACTTTTACCAAATTTTGGACTATTTTTAACCCTTAACCCAAAGGAATGATCCGATTTCTGTATGGAGGTGGTTTCTTGTGACTAACATTTGTTGATAATTTAGGAAGATGTCTGATAACCCAACTGGTATACCCAAAATATAACGTAACATTAACACGAGTTATTCTTACCTCACAAGGCTGTTACACAATTGATGGTACCCAAACAAACCATATCGACTAGTAAATAACCTATGTTAATGTAATCAGATTTACATATTAACGATCGACTAATGTGTCCTGGGGCGTTCCTGTCATTTTTCACGTGGATGTAAATCTGTCATATGGTGACATCCTATATGTATAGTGGCTATGGTTACGCTTACGATCATCATCCGCTTATACATTCCTCTCTGTCTGCGTCGCGCTGGGTTCATCGAATTCCAAACTTCATCGGCTGGGTTCGTTTGCCAATCGTTTGAACTGGAAGAATCGGAAATGATCGTCCTCATTGCCAGGGAATTGCTTGGATGCATGCGGCTTGTTTTGGCATGAACTACACGGCTGGATCGTTCGGAAGTTTCGCGTGCAAATGAAGTCGTTAAGCCTCGACAATTCGGGGCCACTCTCGCAAAAGTTCACGCGTTTATTTTCAAAATCACCGTGCCATTAAGTGGTTCAACGCGTAAAGACCGCCCTTACTAGGGAACTAAATGATCAGAAATAAAAAAGTTTTACCATTGTATTTGTATAGTCCCACCAACACGCCAGCGGCAAGAGATCAAAGAATACTGTGTGTACGCGGTGTAACTGATATTTCTTACATTACATACGTATATCTCTCTTGTTAAAAGTGAAAAGATGGAAATCGCAGAAAAGTTCGATCCACGAGAACAGTCGGCAAAGCCGAAGTCGGTGGGTTCGATGTACAGGATTTTTCAATGAGAGCGATAGAACTTTGAATTGAAATAAAACGAAAAATACGGAAGATGATCTAGTACTCACTGCTTTATTTTAAAGTACGTTTGATAGCATTATACGTGAAATACAATATCATATAAATTTTTTATCTGTGCCTGTAATAAAAATTTAGAAGGTGCCTTTGGTAGGTGTTGGAATATAATTGATTGAAAATAGCAAAAACTGTAAAAATCTGCGATTTAAATGAATCGCAGACCCTAAATTCAAAGATTTTCATATCTTACAATGCCCATAGCTCTTTTACGCGTCAACCGATCTCAATGAAACTTTGTACATGTATATAGCTGACTTAGATTTACAAAATGCATGTTTTAAATTTTCATTACAGGCACAGATAAAAAATTTAAAAATCGTGACCTTTACTTTTTCCTCCGCAATTGCGACCAACAGTAATTAAAAACAAAATTATTTACACATTAGCTAGTAAACTAATCCTTCTAACATCTGAGAAAAGCTCAAGCTGTTGGGTCCAATTTCGAAAAAGTTATTCGTTTTTAAAATGTGTACGAATACTTTGTACACCCACTGTATACGACCATTCCTTATGAAATCATTTTTATTATCTCGGTAATTGTAAAATAAAAAATCTGGAACCGGTCATTTTGACTGATGGTGGTAGGTTCAGTGTTAATTCGGAAACACCTAGAAAAAAACGAATTCGAGAGTGGCCCCTGTCCCTAAAGCCGCGAGCCGCGCCGCTGGCAGAAATACATAGAGACACACGAGAGAGGACATGCACGTTCGTTCGAATCACGTGTTAAGAACAATGCCATGGGGAGAACGCGGCAGCTCACTTGTAAATATTGTGCAAATACCGGGTGTACGAAGGTGTGTGTATGTACCTACTTCCACGGGCGCCAGAGTCGAACCAGTTGTTCTTGACACGTACACATCGACTGTTTTGAAGGTAACACCGACCGCGTAGACAGTGAGCCCGGCCATCAAGGATCGGGAGAGGACGATATTGTCAAGTCCCCCGGTATCATGTCGGAAAATCCAGTAAGCTTCGTGGTCGGGGCACCCGACCCATCCGAGGAATTGGAGATCGAGGATATCTTCCCATCCGAGGGGTTCGATCTCAGCTCCAACCAGGTGCAGCAGAATGACTTTCCGGGATTGGTTGAACGCCGCAAGCGGCTCAGGTGACTTATCATTTACTTCTGTTTTCTTTCGTTCACAATTTCGATACGTTCAATTCCAATTCGCCGCCTACTTGAATTATTTAAACTAATTTCATTTGCAAAGCAGGTTGCCTGCCTCTCGTAAACAATAGAATGCATTCTTTAATTGAACATGCAAACCATGACCTTGAACCATAATTTTCATTCACGAATATATGTTCAAGAGCTCATCCGAAAGAAGATGGATCGAGTTTATCGCGACAATTATTTTCAATCATTGGAATACACGAATAACTCTATCGTTTCTAACAAGTATAATAGAAATAAAATGTAAAGAAATTTCATCTACATTCATTTTTCCATGGTTTGGACCAAAGAATATCCTGTAGGTACATACATATATTTTTCAAATATTTTGAAGAAATATTTATTCGTTAATACTTTTTCCAAGTATGTATTAATATTTTAATAATACAGAAACTAATTTCAAGATAAATGTCACGACAACTTTACGATAGGTTATAAATAAGTAGCTTCCGGGAAGCTTATGCAAATGAGCACTGACAGATAAGAAATTTGAAGAATTTTGATGATTCGATGATGATATAATACTCTATTTATAAACCTCTTATTATTTAATTCACTGGTCGAGATCAAGCCGCGATATAAATGAATTTTCCGCAGTGCATTCGCTAAGTAAATCAGAAGCGTAATCGCGACAGAGCTTTCGTCACCAGACGGGCAAGTATGAATTCGAAATTGAATGTTTGAAAAACAATTTCCATCAACGTCGGTTTTTTAATGGATTTTATTTTCCTAGTGTTACGTGAGTTTGTTTTTCGAATGTTTGAATAGCGAACGACAATGGACTTTGAAGTTATTGGACAAGGTCTAGAATGCATCTGAGTCTTTTATAACACGCGTAATTGTGAAAACTCTCCTCTCGTCCCACCGCTGCACGGGACCGACGCGACGGGACCGCAGTCACCTATGACTTGTTCATACATCGTTGAATATTCACGAGCAACTTCGCCAAAGACGAAGTATCATGCTCGCGTGACGTCTTCTCCCGATGCGAAACCCGAAATCATGTTTCAATTTCTCCGCGTAACAATCTCAACTCGCCAGCAACTTGATCAAAAATGAATGTATGCATCATGCTTGCGTTGTAAACTCCGAAATCGTGCTTGCTCGGCGCAATTATGATCTTGCGGAAAAAAGCAGCTTCAGTGATCCGACTATGTTTCATTTCCTATGAATTTCACGCGAACAATTCACCAGCAACTTCGCAATACTTGATAATTCGCCAGCAAAGGTTTATCCGATCGCATGACAACTCGCCATCAAATTGTTCACATACGTACATACGTGATATCAAACGCGTTAACGCACACAAAAGACAAAGTGAAAATCGAGCAAGATTGCACATTTCAGAAAGAAAAGGAAACAGAGACATTAGGCACTTGAATTTTTCCAAAGAACCCATAACTCACGTGTAGGCAAGTCATATTTCAATTTTGAACCAACTACTTGTTTAAGCGTATGGCTGCCACCGTTCTTAGCACTTGTGTGGCTTACACAGGCCACATCGCATATATGGGTGCTTCACGCACGACAAGCGGCCATTAAGACAAAGAAGCGTTGAGATAAATTAGTGTCATTGGAGGAAGTACTTTTCAATGGCTTCGAGCAGTCAAAACTCGTGACCTCGAGGATAGCGGCGCGCGGCAACTTCGGAGATGAAAAACTGGAGCATCCGAGAAAAGTTTCGGATGGAAACTGTGGAAAGTGGCCCAAGGAATCTGGGGGATAGAAACCATTAATGAGTCAAAAGATTTTGCAATCAAAGTCGCTAGCAGCTGAAAACAATTAGGGATGAGATTTACTTCCGGAGAGTTTCGAACGAAAGCCGCTACAGCGACCCAGTTAAGTTTGAAATGGAAATCGTCGATGATCCAAGATTAGAACTTGGGGATCAAAGTGGCCTAAGCAATTACAGTAATCCGAACCTATAAATATGTGAAAGTTTCTTCTTTACTTAATACACACGCGAAATTTCTTTGCGTTTAATATGTATTGTGAAACTTTTTTGTTTCCGATGTACATATAGGAACATTCTTGTTTTTAATTAGTTTTTTCTGATTAGCCTAGCGTTGTCTCCATTAATATTAGAGGTAAAAGATCCAGGAATCGTGTATGTCCACGGTATAAGAAAGTTTTCACATATGTACATGCATATTGAGACTGATTTCTGCAAAAATCTCTGCTGAGCAAATTTGATTAAAATGAAACTATGAAACCTGTTGCTAATCAAAAAGTTTCAGGGATGCAGACAAAAAGTGGCTAGAATCCTTTAAAGTTAAAGCGTAGGTTGCTGGTTGGCCGAGCTGTTTAATTTGTACCAAAGCGGAAAGTAACGAGAAATTTTAATCAGATCCAGAAGATCCGCCGAGCTCGCTGGTTCGGCGCGAAATGAAAATTTTAAACCACGTTTTGGCTCTGCTATATACTCTGATCTGAACCTCTGAAGAGAAGGGGATATCCCCTCTTGGTCTTGATGCGGAGATCTCTGCTACCTCGAACTATCGAACAAAATATTTGACAATCAAACCAATGTTTCTAATTGATTAGCAATCGTATGGATCATTTGTTTTGGAAATATTAACTTCCAGTTACTCGCACTATACTTTCTACTTGCTACACAATCAATTGTTAGCATAACATACATGTCATATAACATCAATCGTAATTAAACTGTCATTCTTTCAAAAAATTATTTTGATTAGAAATAAATATCGATCTTGAAACAGTAAACTTGAAGTTTTCAGATTGCAAATACTGCACGCGAGTAATTCGAAGTTAATGTCGTTCTATGCCATGCGTGTATCGAATTGTGTGGATCTTATTATCGATTGAACTATTTTTATTTCTTCTATTCAATGCAAATCTTTTTCTGTTTCGTTAGTCCGAAAAAAAGTATAATTCGCTTCGCACCTCCACTTCAATTGATTCGTATATTCAGAATGCTGTACATAATTTCCTGTTCGACTTTGCACCGCGTTTTGCCAGTAATATTTTAGTCTATAGACCAGCGGTTTCCAACCTGGGAGGCACGGAATATTGCCAGGGGAGGCGCCAAAATTTTTTAACCCTTAGCACTCGAGTGGCGAGTCTGAGGCACTGCTAAATATTGCTATATCAGTAATGCAAAATAATTCTTATGTTATTAAATTACTTCATATCAAATAAATGACTAAACTTTTGAGTATTGCATGAGTAAATTGCATTAGTTTAACATGCATAAAATGAAAAAATCATATAGAATGGAAATATTCTAGGTCAGAAGAAATCTGGAATTTAATCTTCGTGTTAAAATAGTTCCGCGGGTGCAAGGGGTTAATAAAAATTATTTTATTTTAAAATTATTATTTTAAATTTTTTTTGTAACAATGTTTTCACTATATAAAACACGTCTACATTATTATATCGATTAAAAGAATGAAAGGTAGGGAGGCGCAGAACAAAATGTTTTTTTCAAGAAGGCGTAGTAACAGAGTTGGGCAAAAATCTTATTCAAATAAAAAAATTTCGAATAAATTGGTTCATTTCCCAAGTGGGTTTTAAACCTCCTTTATTCGAAATTTTTATTTAAATAAAATTTTTGCCCAACTCTGCGTAGTAGCATAAAGGTTGGAAACCGCTGCTATAGATTAAAAGTACCCTATTTCGACAAACGTGGTTTTACGCCAGATAAGATAAGATAGAAACTAATTCGGCTGTCTCTTTGTATGTCTCGGCTGCATATTTGATGAGACTTGTCTCGGTGCAGTTGAAGAGTTGCGCAAAGTTGTTCGAATGTTGCGCAAAATGATTTCCGCGAGATACTTGTTATAGACTTTAAATTTCGATTTAAATTGTGTTGAAAACGGGATAGGATGGGTTGTGAGAGAAAGTGGGCTGTGAGCCAGTGGTTCGTAACTCTTATAAAATGTTCCATGTTGTCGTACAAACGTATCGATTCGTTGCAATCATTAAAATAAAAAATCATAGTGGTCATGCTGAAGTATGCAAGATATTGGGCACGAATTACACGTGCATTATACGGCAGTTTTACACTCAAGAGCCATCGGAGAGGTAAAAAATCAGAGTGATGGTTATCGCACGATCGAGAAATAAACTTTATGGTTTATGCAATAGCTTGTCAAGTTCTGCATAATGATATGATGTTATTACGCGTCTTCCACGTAATTCGTTCTCGGCTTACTACCGATTATCATTATTATGACTAGTGTCATTGTCGAATTCAGGGACAAAGTTTTTAATGGATATATGGACCTAACGACATGCGCATCGCGAACGTACTACATACCATTCCGAGCTGAACTACCAAATTGTCTACACTGACACTGCAGACGCTAACCAATTAGGTAACGTCGTTAAGTTCGTGATATGTCGTGATTCGTTAATGCTTTCACGGGACGACTTTTTTACGACCAAACTGAAATTCAGAAGATCATTCTTCTATCCTCATTAAGAATGCTCACTCGATTTTGTGGATATAAACAGATGTTACTGTCCAAATAGCATGCCGTATTTGGTATAAGTGTTATTATTTTTTCTGCATATTGCATTTAAAAACTGAAGTTGTATGTATGTAGTATGTATATCTTTGGAAACCATGTAATATTTGTTTGTAAGATTTGTTCGTGCAACAAATAACTTACGAGTTCTGCATCGATCTAATTTTAGTACTCCTGAAAGATCCGTGGAAGTAGCATGATCATAACACCCCGACGGTCTCCTAATGAGTACCTCGAAGGATTCCGTCGCATCGAAATTATCGGCAATTATCTTTTTTGTTTCATTACATATCGGACACGAGACAATAACGTTTATCTGTAAATCACGTTGATCGCGGAATATCCGATTGCGTCAAACAATCCACGGAAGAGTCAAAAAACAAAACGTTGCGAGACCTGTGCGACGCGCGGTGCGGCTGACACGAAGAGGATTTCGAATGTCCGTTCACTTTGCCACGTTACTTCCTTGTGTAACGAGTTACAAAGGTAGGGGAAAAGATCGGATGGAATGAATCGTCCACCTTGCCGGTTGTCAGTGATCACGGACCTCCTAAGAATGCTAGACGAGTGCGTTCTCGAGTCGCTTCTCGAGATCTGTATCGCGAACGTCATGTGATTTTTCAAACATTCGACCTGTTCGAAAACCTCCAACCTCCTTGGGTTCGGAATGAACAGTTATGTCGTTGCGCCCATAATTAATGGCTAGGAGGTTCCCGTGTAATAAACGAGTGTTCCGGTTCCTTCGTTGCGACATAGTTATGCGCTGGCTGCGTGACTTAATGGAAACTCGCTCTCGGTGGACAAATTTTAGAAAAAAACGATACTTGGAGTAAAACTCCGTTTTATTCATTGATAATTCAGCGACCGAAGAAAACTGTGTCAGATTTGAAATTTCGCAGAATTTTTGAACATTATAATCGTAGAAAGGTCTGCAGTTTAATTTGCTGTTGAAGTCTGCAAGAAACATTATTAGACATCAGAAATTCCTGATAGCGAAAATCCTCTTTACTTATTATTAAATATATGTCAAAGTGAATAATGTCCGGTTTGCTCTGCGACAAGTGTTCAGGAAGGAGTCCAGTAAGATTGCTTCTAGGTCCGTCGAAGTTCACTGCCGTGAAAGCATTAGTTTTCGCGATGAACGGTGCCTAACGCAACACGGTCGCGCTGCACCGAATCTGTGCAAGAAACAGCGCGAGGCGCGCGAGGAATTCAAGTTTAAGTGCCTCGTGAAGAACCAGTGGAACACTTGTGCTCGAAAATTGATCTGGGAACTGGATTTCCAAGATTAGAAAACCTTCGTCTCGCTGCTGGTTTAATGCCGTTGCACGAAAAGTTGTTTACGTTCCGCGTGTACGCAAACGATCGAGCGGAAGGACGCGAAAAAATTGATCCTTGGACTTCCTTCTCCGCGTTCGAGGAAGCAGAAAAATGAGACATTAGCGCGTGGAAAGTCTGATCGATAACGTTCCTTGAGAAAGTCGCTGCAGGCTCGAGAGAGAGAAAACAAGAAAATTCAGTGAACGGCTTTGCGGAGCTCTAATTGCACGATCGGTTAGTGCATCGGCTGATCATTCTGGAGCAGCGATGAGCAGCCCGTACCGATCGTGCTATCAATTATGCGATGTGAAAATACATGCTTTGTCGTCCTCTAAGCGTTTTTCATTTGGTAAAAACGTGTTGCCCGTAAGGTACCAGTCGCCCGAACAGATTGTGGGTCGTCCGATTTCCGTCCGCTGGAAAAGGAAAAGGTTGCTCATCACTGATCTAGAGAATCCTTGACATCTTTGGTTCCGGAGACACAAGGGAAGGGAGTAACGGAATGAAACGCATGAAAAGATTCGTGTTGGCTCAAAGCACAGAGAAAGACCCGATTTGGAAGTCCTCGGACAATCTGATGGCTGGCGTCGGTGCATCGAAAATGCACGCGGAAACGGCTTCCAAGGAGCAGCTATCTTCGATGGAGAAACCGTCGAGCGACAAACAACACTCGACCACTGGATTAACGTAATATATTTTCATATTCTCACCGCCGTTTTCGTCGATTATTGTTCTGTGATTGTTACAAATCCGATATTCATCGGTCGGAAGCTATTTAAATTCTATACAATAGGGAAATATTGAGAGATGTAATTTAAAAGAGTTAAAACATTAGAAGAAGTTAATAATACTCTTATATCTTTCTCGGCAGTTGCTGTTGCTATTCAGGTAGAAAATTATTGTTTCGCATGAAGATCGGCTATCTAATAATAATGGACACGTTGAGAAGAAATATTCCGATTACACACGATGAGGCTCATTCGATATGATTTGGAATATTAAATTGTAGATTACGTATAATTACAATTTTATCAACGATTTAGTAGATCCGGTGACTGCAATCATAATTTTTCTTTTCATAAGAAATATTGGAATTAACGATAATAAAATGATCTTTTAAAGTTGTTCCGATAAGATTTCGAATTCAACTCGCTGATACGTGTAATTATGATATTATCGATTTTCTGTGATCTACTGATGATATTTCAAACAGAATAAAGATCTCACGATTAAGAGCAAAGTTAATTGATCGTAATCGACAATAAGTTAACTAATCGTAAAAAAGCGATCTTTAAAAGAAAATTTATCTACGCATCGTCTAGTAGTACAACGCAAATTGTTTCGATCAAATAAATTATTCTATTTTGAAGGATATACCAGATCTTTTTCAGCGGCGGTATTGCATCTTCTTTTAACTTTTTAAAGTTTTGCTCGTGTATCAAAAGTCGACTTTTCCTCGTATAATTCGTTACACGTTCACCGTGATCACCGTTGCGTCGCGTTCTCTAGAATTTCGTTGACGTATTCGATATTTCGAATTTCTGAGCTGTGGCTCGTGCGACCAAGTTAAACAGGTCCTTGAGAGTCTGAAAGTGAGAACTGCGAAGGAGACTGATTAAACTTTACGCATCTTCGGTCAAAATTTCATGAGTTACATCCTCTGACCTGCGGCAGTACAGTCCCAAATATTTACTTATTAAATTCCATTTCTTATTAAAACATCTACAACTATAACTATGAAACGAACTTCATATTCCTGCCTGTCCTTATTGGAGCTTATACTATGAAAATATCAACTATTGTTTGCATCATTTCAAAATTCGAAGTCATTCTGTCAAGTGATCCGTTGTGAAAATTAATTTAAACGAAACTATGTTCCGCGGTAAAATGGATAATATAATGAACACCGTTTAATGAAACAAGAATTGTATCCAGGGCCGGATTAAGCCCAGTAGCAGGAGTAGCAAATGCTACGGGCCCCGCGCTTCTGGGGGCCCCGCGCTTGCAGCAGAAAATGTTTACCTTGTAAAATTGTGTAATAGCCCTGGCTACCGTTTACAGAAGTTTTTGCTAAAATAAAAAGGTCATTCATTTTTTCTTGTTTTTATGATATTGTCATGCAAAACCTATGGCCTCCTGGTTACATTTGCTACGGGCCCCGCGCTGGTTTAATCCGGCCCTGATTGTATCGTATCATAAAAGGCAAACAGTTCTTTTATTCGTCGACACAACAAAACGAAGAATTTAAGAAATGTTTGGTAGGTCAGCAATTTTTATGAAACGATGAAGCAATACGTACAGTGAACAGTTATGATGCTTTGAAGAAGTTCAAGCTTTTTAAATCACCGAGACAACGTTGGATAAAGTGCATTGAAATTAACAGCGGAATTATGGCACATTTATGAGGAATTATTCAATAATTTCATTTCTTTGGACATATGCTGCGATGAAAATCGTTACGGATCACAATAAACACATTCTTGTTACTTTTCGGAAATAATGTAAAATGGTCACGTTTAGTGATCCGTAAAATAAAAGTAATTTGAGTACACGATTAGCGATGTGCACAAAGCGTACCGATTTTGAAAAACTCGGAGGAACAATGACGCGTACGCGTCCAAAGCGGACGCGGAGGGCTCAGAAAGCGTTACGGAGTTGTAGGAATGGCGTTGCGTGAGCCGCTTAAATTAACGGTTCGTATACTTTCTCCGCTGTCATTCACGTGTAGCCCACTAATGGATGACAGGAATTACCTTGAAAAATGTAGGAAAACTGTTGCTCCCATTTCTTTCCAGCCGCGCATACCTATTCCGTTCCCTTCCTTTTCCTCTGGAAAAAATTATTCAATCTCGCCTAATATCGTCGGAGCGACGCGATGTGTTGTCAAGATGTTCGCTACATCATCCTATTTAACTAAGGATTACTAAGGAGTTCTATTCAAAATAGAAATACGTAATTGAAATACGTAACATTACGAAATACGTAACATTTCATTTAACTTTTCAATGAATTTTCAACTCGAACTTCGATTGTAATAACTAGACTGCGGATCTTTATGCAAAATAAAAATGTTTTGCACTGATTGTGGAAAGCAGGAATAACATGAAAACTGATTTCATCCCTTAACGACTTTGTTACGTTAAAAGCAACATTAGAACATTCTTGGATTTTTTAAATCTTCCACTGTTTTATATTTCACCCAACCAATTTCTTCGTAATTGCATAAAGATCCGCAGTCTAGTAATAACATATTAAATAACAAGACTGTGTAAATAATGACACCAGGGCCAAGTTCGAATACGATAAACGAAAGATCAAACAGTGATGCAGAATCAAATAAAATGAATTGGAAGAATTGCGAGAATATTTATAACGAAATAGGGTATCGCGACGATATCTATTGTAATTACAACGAAATCCGTGAATTATAAAATCACATAGTTGGATAACAATAGAATGAGACAGCAACACAATTTTAGGCAACGTACGGGAGATACCACCGAGACTACAGAGGATGTTCATGAATTTGACGACTTGTTCAAGCGATTTCAATGTATCGTTTACAAAGCGAGAATTTATTTGATGTGTACAGTGAAAACTAAGCTGCGTTTAATTTGATTTCGTAGGCCCAGCATGTCGCAGGGCACGGTGATGATCCAGACGCAGAGTAGGCTCCTTGAGAAGGATTTCACTATTGCTACACCTGAAGAGTTTGTTCATCGTTTCGGCGGTACCAAAGTCATCAATAAGGTGAGTACCGTTATCCAGAATACTAGATTGACGATGGAGCTCTTTCCAAGTAGATAGGCCGCCCTTTGAAGTTTTTCGCGTAACCCTGAAATCGTATACTGTTTCCTCAGACTAAGAAGTACTAAACTGGGACCTTCCCACAGATTTAATTAAAATTGATATTCAAGTACTTTTAGGTGTATAGTTTAAGATTACAAACCTCAAATGTTGAAAAGAAGCTCGAGAAATATGTCTTATTTACAATTGTCTCGCAATACTAACCCGGAAATCAGTATACGGTCAACATTTACTGGGGTCACGAGAGACCCTTACCATACCATTAAAAGGTTAACACGTTGACAAATTGGTGCCGATATTAAATTATTAATGCTAAACCTAGCTTTAACAAATTAATCATTTTCTTTTACAACCTACCAAACGTCTCAAGTAATCGAGTGTTTTTCTTAACAATATAATTACCACCACCTTATTCATTACCTACCACATTAATTACTAATAGTTCATCGAAAGATAGGTAATTGGGGATTTTTTAGTCAATTTTTCAGGAGCAACACATTTGAAGATACTGAGAATATTTTCAGAAAACTAGATTAAGACATTAAGGGGGTAGACTCCTTTTTCCAAGATTGCACGGGTGCGGGATTCGCCTTCTCATTTCTCGATAATACAAAAATGGGATTTTTCAGTAGTCGAAAACGCTAGATGAAAGATCGATCTAGGGCGCTGTCTCCCTCAAAAGTCCTATTTTTTCGTTTACGAGGCGTAATTTGCATTATTCGGCAGCGTAATTTGAATTATTTTACTACATGCTGCCAAATAATGCAAATTACGCCTCGTGAACGAAAAAAACCACTTTTGAGGGCGATAGCGTCCTAGATCGACCTTTTATCCAGCGTTTTTGAGTACTGAAAAATCCCGAGTTTGCATTATCGAGAAATGAGAACGCGAATCCCGCACCATTGCAATCCTGGAAACGAGTCTACCGTCTTAAATATTAGATCTTGTGCTTCGTAGACAGTTAAATTATGTGTGTTTGTAACATTAGGAAGTAGATATGTACATAGTCGTGATCCTGATGTCGTCAATATGTCGACAGTCAGTCCTCAAAGGGTTAAAATAAGTTAAATGCGCCGAAGCAGGTCATTCAACGCGCAGATCTGCCGTTTCGCTCGAACATATTACGCGGCACTCGCCGCGCCGTACCGTTTCGCAACGAACGTTAACCGGCCAAGGCCTCATAAATGACCTTGAATGACCTTGAGTGCTAGATCCACCGTACCTGTTTCGACATCAACCAACGCGCCGTAACGTAAACCTCAAAATACACATTTCCTATCTTAAAAACAAACCATGATTACTAACCGGCGACATCCTTGACGTTCTCCACGTACCGTGGACGTACCAATTCAAATTTGTGAATTCAAAATTCAAAAGTGTAAAGTGTCTGTTTCTTTGTTCCTAAACGAAGTCCGTGGGATCATGCCAACTCTTACAGGAAACTTATGTTTGGACAGATACTGATTGCGAACAACGGAATAGCAGCAGTAAAATGTATGCGTTCGATACGCCGTTGGTCCTACGAGATGTTCAAGAACGAGCGGGCCGTGCGATTCGTCGTGATGGTCACACCGGAAGATCTGAAAGCGAACGCGGAATACATAAAAATGGCAGATCAATATGTTCCTGTACCTGGCGGCTCGAACAACAACAATTACGCCAATGTGGAATTGATCGTCGACATCGCCATTCGTCTTCAAGTCCAGGCAGTCTGGGCTGGATGGGGTCACGCTTCGGAGAATCCAAAATTGCCGGAATTGCTTCACAAAAACAACATCAGCTTCATCGGTAAGATAAGAAAAACCGTGACCGCCTTCGACGATACGATAAAATCAGTGAAACAGATAGAACGCGGAATGTCTATTTTGATGAAATTGATCGCTAAACTTATTCTGTGTTTTTCAGCTTAAGCACAGCCTAAACATTTCCTATAAATTAATAATAAGACTGCCGTGTACGAAAACCGATTGAAAGAAACAAAAATTCTTTCAGGACCGTCCGAGAGAGCTATGTGGGCCCTCGGTGACAAAATCGCCTCCAGTATAGTGGCGCAAACCGCTGAGGTACCGACGTTGCCATGGTCAGGATCAGAATTGACAGCTCAGTATAGCGGCAAGAAGATAAAGATATCTTCGGAACTGTTCAAGAAAGGATGCGTCTCAACGGCGGAAGAGTGTTTGGCAGCAGCGAATAAAATTGGCTTTCCGGTGATGGTGAAAGCCAGCGAAGGTGGCGGTGGTAAAGGCATCAGAAAAGTAGAAAACGCCGAAGAGTTGCCTACGTTGTTTAGGTAAATGAATGTCTAGCAAGATACGACGTGTTTCCACCAACTGGAAAACAAAATAAGAGACTACAAAACTGTGTAAATCATTAGATCCTAGTTTCATTAGATAAATTGCAATGAAACTTAATAATTCGAACATATCATTGAATTCATTCTGTTCTTTTTTTCTTTATAAATTCTGTTCACAGACAGGTACAAACCGAGATACCTGGCTCTCCTATATTTATTATGAAACTGGCGAAGTGTGCTCGGCACTTGGAAGTGCAATTATTAGCAGATAATTATGGAAACGCGATATCGTTGTTTGGTCGCGATTGTTCCATTCAGAGAAGACATCAGAAAATTATCGAAGAAGCGCCGGCCGTCATTGCCAAGCCGGAAGTCTTCGAAGAGATGGAGAAGGTAATTACGAACGGTACCCCAGAGCAAATCATCGCGATGAAATAATCGAATCCGTTCGAGTGTCCGGAAAGCATTGTTTTAAATTGAAAAGAAATACATTTTGCTATGTTCTTTCGCGACAGGCTGCCGTAAGATTGGCCAAAATGGTTGGATATGTCAGCGCAGGTACCGTCGAATACCTCTACGACACTTCTGGACGATATTACTTCCTGGAATTGAACCCGCGTCTGCAAGTAGAGCATCCTTGCACGGAGATGGTGTCCGACGTGAATCTACCATCTGCTCAGCTTCAAATTGCCATGGGATTGCCGCTTCATCATATCAAAGATATTCGTCTGCTTTACGGTGAAAGTCCGTGGGGTGATAGCGTTATCGACTTTGATCAGCCGCGGCACAAACCTCAGCCATGGGGTCATGTAATAGCTGCAAGAATTACTAGTGAAAATCCAGACGAAGGTACGTAGTATCGTTGCAGCTGCATAAATAATTATTTAATGTTTACCAACGTATAGACGTTGTAGGATAAATTGTAGGATAGGAGTCAGTCGATAAAGAAGGGTTCGTCTAAATAGATTAAATTAAATAACTTACATTCTTATATTAAGAATATATTTCTCAGGTTTCAAACCAAGTTCCGGTACCGTCCAAGAATTGAACTTCCGGTCCTCGAAGAACGTATGGGGTTACTTCTCGGTAGGAGCATCCGGCGGTCTTCACGAATTCGCAGACTCTCAATTCGGTCACTGTTTCTCGTGGGGAGAAGATCGCAACCAGGCCAGAGAAAATTTGGTCGTTGCTCTGAAGGAGTTGAGCATCAGGGGTGACTTTAGAACGACTGTTGAATATTTAATCACACTGCTAGAAACAGAATCCTTCTTGCAAAACAATATAGACACGGCTTGGCTCGATCTATTAATCTCTGAGCGTGTTAGAAGCGACAAACCGGACGTATTGTTAGCCGTAACATGCGGTGCTCTTCATATCGCCGATAGAACTATCACGGCTGCCTTCTCTGGATTCCAAACAGCTTTAGAGAAGGGACAAATACAAGCTGGTAACGACTTGGAGAACGTGATCGACGTGAGTGTTTAATAACGCTAGAAAACGGGTATAATAAATAGAAAAGAAGAATAGGAATTTGGTTCTCACCAAATCATAATTATACAGAATATTATACAGAAGTAGCCTGCCTATAAATGCAGAAATACATAATACAGCACATGTAGTATAGGATTAACAATGACTTAGTTGTACGTGGCATTCGAATTGATGGTTACTTTAAATTTCAGGTTGAGCTGATCAACGATGGATACAAATACAAAGTACAAGCAGCGAAATCAGGACCGAACAGTTACTTTCTTATCATGAATGGTTCCTACAAAGAAGTAGAATTGCATCGTCTCTCGGACGGAGGTCTGCTGCTCTCTATGGATGGTGCGAGTTTCACCACCTACATGAGAGAGGAGGTCGACCGTTATAGAATCGTGATAGGGAACCAAACCTGTGTCTTCGAAAAAGACAACGACCCGTCTCTGTTACGATCTCCTTCTGCTGGAAAGCTGGTCAGCTTTCTGGTCGACGACGGTGGTCACGTGAACGCTGGACAGGCGTATGCGGAAATCGAGGTTATGAAAATGGTGATGTCGGTGACCGCTAGCGAAGCTGGAAGCGTTTTCTACGTGAAGAGGCCAGGTGCCGTTCTCGACGCCGGTACTCTGATCGCTCACTTAGAGTTGGACGATCCTACTTTGGTAACCAAAGCCCAGGATTACACCGGTCAGTTCCCGGAAACCGAAGTTCCTGCTATCTCCGAAAAGTTAAACCATCTTCATACGAAATACAGAGTCGGTTTGGAGAACATTTTGGGTGGGTATTGTTTGCCCGATCCGTACCATGTGCCACGCGTACGCGAACTTCTGGAGATGTTCATGAACTCGTTGCGTGATCCTAGTTTACCTTTGCTCGAGCTACAAGAGGTAATCGCCTCGATATCCGGAAGAATCCCGATCTCTGTTGAAAAGAAAATTAGGAAATTGATGTCCCTCTACGAGAGGAACATCACTTCTGTTTTAGCCCAATTCCCTAGTCAGCAGATCGCCGCCGTGATCGATGGACACGCAGCATCGATATCAAAGCGATCTGAACGCGACGTCTTCTTCTTGACCACGCAAGTTATAGTGCAATTAGTACAAAAATATAGGAATGGAATACGTGGAAGAATGAAGACCGCCGTTCACGAGCTTCTCAGACAGTACTACACCGTCGAATCCCAATTCCAACAAGGCCATTACGACAAATGCGTTTCAGCTTTGATAGAGGAATACAAAGACGACGTGGCTACAGTAACGGCCACGATTTTCAGTCACAATCAAGTTACCAGGAAGAACGTATTGGTAACTATGTTAATCGATCACATCTGGGCCAACGAGCCTGGTCTCACGGACGAATTGTCGAGTACCTTGACAGAACTGACCAGCTTGAATCGTACGGAACACAGCAGGGTCGCGTTGCGCGCCAGGCAGATCTTGATCGCTGCCCACCAACCCGCCTATGAATTACGACACAATCAAATGGAATCGATATTCTTATCGGCGGTGGACATGTACGGCCACGATTTCCACCCAGAAAATCTACAGAAACTGATTCTCTCCGAAACCTCGATCTTCGATATTCTACACGACTTCTTCTATCATACGAATCGTGCAGTCTGCAACGCCGCGTTAGAGGTCTACGTTAGGAGAGCGTACATCAGTTACGAATTGACCTGCCTGCAGCATTTGGAATTGTCTGGCGAAGTTCCCCTCGTGCACTTCCAGTTCTTGTTACCGATTAATCATCCGAATCGGCAAAGTCAATCTTCTGTTAATCATAGAATCGGAGCCATGGCAGCTTTCCAAGATATGGAACAATTCGTCAAATATTCCGACGAGGTGCTGGATCTGTTGGAAGACCTCTCTTCGCCGAATTCGATATCCGCCAAAGTCCTGGAAGCGGTAGACGCGGCTGGCAGCGAATCCAGACATAGCACGTCCATAAACGTGTCCATAAGTACCGCGGAAGCTGGTGGCGCGGTTGAAATGGGCGAGAGACCCGCCGAACCGGTACACATCCTCAGCGTCGCCGTCCAGGATAACGTAGAGAATCACGAGGACGAGTCTCTGACACAAGTGTTCGGCGATTGGTGCACCGCGAACAAAGAGGAGTTGATCTCACGGGGCATCAGAAGGGTAACGTTCGCTGTTTTGAAGAAGAGGCAGTTCCCGAAGTTCTTTACTTTCCGCCAGAGGGACGGTTTCTTGGAGGACAAGATTTATCGACATCTCGAGCCTGGATGCGCGTTCCAGTTAGAATTAAACCGAATGAGAACCTACGACCTAGAAGCTCTACCTACCTCGAACCAAAAGATGCATCTTTATCTTGGTCACGCGAAGGTCGCCAAAGGACAACAAGTCACCGATTATCGGTTCTTCATCCGTTCTATCATAAGACACTCTGATCTGATTACCAAAGAGGCCAGTTTCGACTATCTCCAAAACGAAGGTGAACGTGTTTTATTAGAGGCCATGGATGAACTGGAAGTTGCGTTCTCGCATCCGCTCGCCAAACGTACCGAATGTAATCACATTTTCCTGAACTTTGTTCCCACGGTTATTATGGACCCAGCGAAAATGGAAGAGAGCGTGAACGACATAGTGCTCAGGTACGGTTCCCGGTTATGGAAGCTGAGAGTACGTCACGCCGAGATCAAAATGGCAATTCGTCCATCGCCGGGCAAGCCAGCGTCTACCATACGCTTGTGTATTGCCAACGATAGCGGTTATAGCATAGACTTGCATCTATATACAGAGGTGACAGATCCAAAGACCGGCATTATTCGCTTCGAACCCGCCGATACCCGGAAGTCAGGACCCATGCAAGGTCTGCCGATTTCCACGCCATATTTAACCAAAGATTATCTTCAAGCGAAACGGTTCCAGGCTCAAAGCGCTGGCACAACTTACGTGTACGATTTGCCTGATATGTTCAGGCAACAAACAGAAAAGATTTGGCAGAAGTATGTAGAGGAGAGGTCGAATTGCAATATAACTATTCCGAATCCAGTGATGGATTGCGTGGAATTGGTCATGGAAGGTGACAATCTAGTGGAGCAGAAACGACTTCCCGGTGAAAATAATGTTGGCATGGTGGCTTGGAGATTAAAGCTCTACACACCGGAATACCCAGAAACTGGACGGGATATTATATTAATAGCAAACGACTTGACCTATTTGATCGGTTCGTTTGGTCCAAAGGAAGACTTGGTATTCTGCAAAGCATCCGAAAGGGCCAGACAACTCGGAGTTCCCAGGATCTATTTCTCTGCGAACTCTGGAGCGCGTATCGGTCTGGCGGAAGAAGTGAAAGCGCTGTTTAAAATCTGCTGGGAAGATGAAAATGAACCGGAGAAAGGATTTAAATATATTTATTTGACAACGGACGATTATGCCCGGTTAGCACCGCTTAACTCCGTGAAGGCTTCGTTGATCGAAGATCGAGGCGAATCTCGTTACAAAATTACAGACGTGATCGGTAAAGACGACGGTCTCGGCGTAGAGAATTTGAAATACGCTGGCATGATCGCTGGAGAAACGTCCAGAGCATACGAGGAGATAGTTACGATCTCTATCGTATCTTGTAGAGCTATCGGTATCGGAGCATACCTGCTACGTCTTGGACAAAGAGTCATTCAAATAGAGAACTCGCATATTATCTTAACCGGCTACAGAGCGTTGAACACTGTATTGGGTCGCGAAGTGTACGCGAGTAATAATCAACTCGGTGGGATACAAATTATGCATTACAACGGCGTATCGCATGCCACCGACGAAAGAGACTTGGACGGTGTCGAAACCGCTTTGAGATGGTTGAGCTATTGTCCCAAGTTTAAAGGTGCACCTCTTCCTATACAACCGGCGCCGTTTCCTGATCCAGTTGACAGAGAAGTCGATTATGTACCCACAAAAGCAGCCTACGATCCTAGGTGGATGCTCGAAGGCCGGCCGTCACCGAACGAACTAAATTCTTGGGAAAGTGGATTCTTTGACCGAGGTTCTTGGCAGGTATGGGGCATTTAACGGGTTAACGAATTCAAAATTTCGATTCGATTTACAACTTTACGTCTACTTCGAAATATTCTTTCCCATTGTTACTTATACTTAGACAGCGAACTCTCGCGACAACTTATTTTCTTTCTTAAGAGGGTAGACTCTGTTCCAGGATTGCAAGGATGCGGTTTAATGCAATGATGGGGTTTTTCAGTAGTCAAAAGCGCTAGATAAAAGATCAATCCATAGGCTGCGATTTTTAAAAGTCCTATTTTTACGTTCACGAGGCGTAATTTGCATTATTCGGCAGCGTGTAGTTGTCATTGCTTCATAAAAATAGCTACATGCGCAGCTTTATGCTTCCGTATATGTAATACAAAAATAGGACTTTTGAGGGCGATCGCGGCCTGGATTGATCTTTTATCTAGAGCTTTAGACTACTGAAGAACCCCATCGTATGCATTATCGAGAAATGAGAAGGCGCATCCCGCACCCTTGCAATCCTGGAAACGAGAGTCTACCCCCTTGATACGTTCGATAGAAATTTTCCTGTTGTTTGAACTGCTTTAAACGACACCGACTCATTTTTCAACTCGCAATTTCATTTGTAGGAAATAATGAGACCTTGGGCTCAAACCGTGGTAACCGGACGAGCCCGGTTAGGTGGAATTCCTTGCGGTGTTATCGCAGTTGAAACAAGGTGTGTCGAACTGCATTTACCAGCTGATCCTGCTAATTTCGACTCAGAGGCCAAAACTATATCTCAAGCAGGACAAGTATGGTTCCCCGATAGCGCGTACAAAACTGCCCAGGCCATTAAAGATTTTGAGAAAGAGGAAATACCACTCTTCATTTTCGCCAATTGGAGAGGATTCTCTGGTGGAATGAAAGGTATTTACCGATTCGTATATTATTTTTCTTTTTTAATTTTTATGCTACACCATCGAAATAATGTGCTTTTTTATAGATATGTACGAGCAGATCATCAAATTCGGTGCTTATATAGTAGACGGTTTACGGGAGTATACGAAACCGATATTCGTGTACATTCCACCAAATGGAGAATTAAGAGGTGGTGCCTGGGCAGTAGTTGATCCAACTATAAACCCCCGTTACATGGAAATGTTTGCTGACAATACAAGCAGAGCTGGTGTTCTAGAACCCGAGGGGATAGTTGAAATCAAATTTAGGTCGAAGGATTTAGTTAAAACCATGCATAGAGTGGATTCGGTGATTATAAAACTCAAGGTGAATGTTCATGACCTTTCGCACGAATACGATAAATGCAGGATAGCGTTTAATAGCGTAATAATAGCGTTTTTTTGTTTTAGGAAAAACTATCCAACGCAGATACGCTGGAAGCACGAACGGAAATCGAGTCTCTGATACGTAAACGAGAACAAGAACTGGAACCTATGTACCGTCAAGTTGCAGTGCACTTTGCGGATCTCCATGACACTCCGGAGAGAATGTTTGAGAAGGGCGCGATTCACGACATAATTCCTTGGCGACAAGCCCGTAGGTTACTCTATTGGCGGCTCAGAAGAAGACTATTGGAAGATGAAATCAAAGTAGAAGTTCTATCCATGCAACCGCGTTTCGATGTCCGACAAGTTGGCGCGATGTTGCGGCGATGGTTCACAGAAGATAAAGGCCCCACAGAGTGTTACTTGTGGGATCAGGATGAAGCAGCAACCAACTGGCTGGAGAGCCAACGCCATAACGAGAACAGTGTTATTTCGCGAAATATTACTTGCGTGAAGCAAGACGCGGTTGTTTCTCGGATCAAAGAGGCCCTCGAGGCTTGTCCAGAGGTCAGGTTAACCGCAGTCCTTGAAATCGCCCACAGGTTACAGCCGACAGAACGCGCAGAATTGCTTAGGACATTATCGCAACTAGAAACCACTACCCAAGAACATCATAATGACTCAAGTGCCTCGTCTTAATGTTTTTGATAAAATTTACAAGATTCTTTGTCTATCCACGTACCTGGTGTATGTAACTCCGTTAGAATTAATTGTACAGACGCTCGTTATATCATCTTGTTAATAGTAAATTCTACGGGAATAGCGTAATTTTGCAAAGTTAATACTTGTTTCTGTCGATAGCGTTACTTGATGGTAGAAAGTAAAAAAGAGTTGAACATGTATGCTTAGTACAATACAGTTCGATAATGATGCTATCGAGTATCGGACAGTGTAACTGCCGTTTCCTAAACCATGGCAAAGTATGACCATTGTTTACGATAAGTGTATTCATGAATATAGAAATTATATGTATATATACATACGTACGTACGTACATACATACACAAACACATCCATACATAAGTACATACATATATGTATATATGTATGTATAATATATAAAAATAAATATATTTATTATACATGTATATTTATACGTATATACATATATATTTATTTTTAGAGAAAGAAAATCTGTTCATTGCGTTTATTTTTACCGAACGACTAGCTAGAACACGATCGTACACGCCATCTTTCCATTGTATCGGTAAGAAAAAAGCCAATGGGTATGTTTTACCAAATGTTGAATGCTGTTTTTCCCGTGGTCATAATACACAATATCAAAAAAAGCTTGTTTTGCACTTAAAGGATTAATATTTTATTAAAGATCGGGTTGATCGTATGAAATGAAGAATGAGAAATTTTATGAACCTGAGTGATTAAAGGAATTAAAGCGTTTAATACAAATTAGATACTATATGATCATATACAAATATATATTTTATACTATTTTTAATTCGCTAAGAACTAGGTAAAATGTATATTATATGCAGTCATATTCTCATAAAGAGGTAAAACAGATTAATCACGGAATCAACGTTTTTTTTTTTCGTGTTATTACCTTTAAAAGACTGGTATTTGACTTCGGTGTACATCAACAAGATCGTCGTCCAGTGTAAGCAGTACCATAAACGAGAAGAACATTGCGAAAGCAGATAAGAAATGCCAAATGTCATGGTTATCGAAGAAGTTTAGTAGCACGCAAGGTTGATTATAAAGGCGTGAAGCTGCTGGAGTAAGCGCCCACGAAATTGTTTTCCGTATAAAAAAATACATAGCCGCGGCCCAGAATACAATCGACAAAATAATATAAATCAACGGTTGGAAGAGAATCCGCTCTTTATGACATTTCTGAAACATAAAGTCGATTAATCATTCATTATGCTCCTCTCCGTATGCGAACGCTTTGTTCTATGCTTACCTTCATCAAGATGTAAAAAAAAGTATACAAAATTAAATTGAACATTAGTATAGCTAATAGGAACGTTGCAAAATTTTTCTCGTGTGTTATATTTCCGTACACCGCGAGAGCAACGTTACATAAATTTGCTACGACAAGCATTAGAAACCGTCCCAAATATAACGGTCGAAGCAAATGTCCAATTCCTACATTTATGTCGTACCTACAGTTCTGTAAGAATGAAGTATACTTCAAAAAATCAGACAGTTTATCGGTGGCTATCAGAGATTCCTATTTTACGTGTATATAAATACACGTGGTACGTGAACCGTGTAGTAAGAATTTAAGGATCCGTGAATACGGACGTTATGGATCTGTATTCGCAGATTCGTGTACACGGATCCTTAAGGAGGCAGACTTTCGTTTCCAGGATTGCAAGAGTGCGGGATCCGCGTTCTCATTTCTCGATAATGCATGCGATGAGGTTTTTCAGTAGTCAAAAGATAAAAGATCAATCAAGGCCGCGATTGCCCTCAAAAATCCTATTTATTTGATCTTTTATCTAGCGCTTTTGAATATTGAAAAACCCCATCTCTGCATTATCGAGAAATGAGAACTGCTCGGTTTACGTACCACGTGTATTTTAGTACACGTTCAAAATCACGATCTCTAGTGGCAATGCGTAACCGTTTCAGATTACCTGTACTATCCTCATAATAACACCTCTGAATCCGTACCACCTCCACCGTCCCATGTAGTAAATTTGGATCGTCAAGAACAAACAAATCGACAAATGGGCGATTGTAAATATAATCCAGAAAAGTGTCGATCCGTTGAGGACACCAACTAGTCCGATGAAAATTACGAATGCCAGAATACCGAATGTGACCGGCGCCCGTGCATTTATATCAGGATGACGAGTTTGATATATTTTAATCATGCATAGCACCGCTATGATGTACATAAAACTGGTATCTAGAAGAACAAAAAGGAGATATTGTTTCTAACGATAACGTTCTTACGCAGCGATAATATCAAGTAATATTCATCTTACCAAATTGAAAATTGCTGTGATTCGGACACACATGGTAACTTGCAGAGAGTATTCCTTCCATAATTAGAGCAGTGCCCATTGCATAGAATAATCCATAATGTTGAGGTATACCGTAACATTTATTTTTTTCTTGATCCACTATATTATGTTCTCGAGAGTTTGTTAGGAAAATGAACAAGAGACCTAACATAACGTATCCAAAATTGGAGAAGACATGATTGAAATCTGACAACTGTTGAAGCGGATGAGCACAGAGGAAATTATAGTAACACATATCTTGATTCCCGGTAACGTGAAGCACGTTTTGGTACGTTATCACCAGTTGCACAACCGGCAACGTGTAAAATGTAGCAACTGTTATTAAATAATATAAATATAATCGGGACTTGTGTCGAAGAATCTTTGGATCTTTGCGTGCCAAATCACAAACTGAGAGCACAAGTTTTGTTCGTATCACATCTTTGTCGAAATGGCTATCTTCTAATAAATCGATGTC
This sequence comes from Lasioglossum marginatum, assembly GCA_028455795.1. Classification (NCBI taxonomy): domain Eukaryota; kingdom Metazoa; phylum Arthropoda; class Insecta; order Hymenoptera; family Halictidae; genus Lasioglossum; species Lasioglossum marginatum. Next base: position 4,708,659 of record CM052261.1, on the reverse strand, counting down.
ATCTTCGTCGATCGAAGAATCTTCCTCTATCACAGACTGATTACGCCCGATCTAAAGCACAAATAATTTTTAAATATTTTAAAGTATAAATTATGATTCTGAATTGTCTTACATACTATAATCTCTTGCGGAATTGAGATTAAGTTACGTCGATTACCTTACCTCTTCTACAGTCGAAGGACTCGGTAAAGGTTCTTCGACGTTCTCGTGATCTTGATTGTTCAGTATTTCCTGGGCAAGCTTTCTACCTTCTTTAACTCTCGATACTATAATCACTACTACATATATAACGCAGAAACTAAATATGATAGAAATGGCAATCCCTGATGCGACTAGATAATCTTCTTTCGTAATACTATTGGTTACTTTTAACGTCACATCTTTATTTCTTACGGAGATCATACTAGGTGATCCAAAACAATCAGTGTCGTCGCCGTTTACGACTAACACAACAAAAAAGCCCAATGGATACGCGTCTCTCTAGTAAAACCAATATCAAAGTTTAAGTTCATTCTTAATTATATTCTTAATTATATTTTTTAGAAATTAGGAAAAATACTCACTGGCACAGTTATACCACCTTTACGAGTTACGGTTTGCCAAGCACCGGTAAATTCAATATTCCTTTCTAAATCGAATACAGGACACTACGGGCAAATAAAACCATTGTTAAAGCGTTGTTGTAAAGACATTGTAAATCGAGAAACATTTCTGTTTAAGTAGTTATTGAAATATTATTTAATTTAACATAATAAAACGTTGTCTAGCCAAGTTGGCAACCAAATTAACTCACAGATGTATTTTGTATGGAAACCGTCATGCAAATATCATTCTCGGATTCAACATGGACAATCACAGAGGAACTTTCTATTTCTTTTGGGAAAGTATAGCCATAATAAATAGGTCCGGATGGTGAAATTGTTACCGATCTTTTTTCGTCCGATCTAAAAGATAATACAAATGGCTATTATTAAAACTTCTTAATACTATACATTGAAACTAAACTAAAATAAATACCTTAAGTAGAAATGTAAATCTTTTGTCACGTTAAGCTGAAATGAAATGTTCTTGTGACTGGCAGTCGATAAACTAACAGTAATAAATTCATCTCCCTCGTCTCCATGTCCTCTCTGATAATCTTTCGTCGAGCACAACGTTCGACTGGTTTTACTATAAGTTGATTGATTGAAATACGTGCTTTTCACTACAAGAGGTATTTGCCACGATAGAATTTCTCTTTTCTGACGTACGACTACGATAAGAGGTCGACTGTGAGAGGCGTCGCTTTCAACATTTATCCTCGAAGTTTGCATCCAAGTTGCCTGTACACACGCATCGTTTAATATGGAAATAGAAATAGAAAATGCTATAGAAACTTCAAATGGACATGAATACTTACATTGTTAGTGTGATACAAGAAGACATATTCAACGGTAGTATTTATCACAAAATTATATACTTCTCCATAGTCTGCGTCGATAACAATAGGGGTGAACAACAGATTTTGCATAAGTATAGCATCGCAAGTATTGAACACTAGCGAGACAGTGATAACTGCTAAAATTCGTTGAATATTCAGCATTTCTAAACATTTGTGTTTACAGGACCTGCTTGGTCTTAAATGGACACTGATAAAAATTTATCTCATTTACTAGACATCAATCAACATAATAACAAAAATCAATTATTGAATTTGATTCAATAATTATTATTCTTTTATTCTATATAAATAGCGTATCGGTTAATTCATAATTCGATAGTTTCGGGGAAACCCGGACGACACAAGGACGACAGTATAATAAACTGCTGAATTACCAGTTTACATTTGCATACATTGCTTTCAAGCATCTCAACCTCAACGTATCTTTTGAATCGAAGACTATATATTAAGGCCACCGCACACGATCATCTCGTTGTTGCTTTTGCTTCTGCAATCATAAGTCATAAGTTGCGATGCAAGACGGGAACAATCAGCATCGTGGTGATTGCGCTTATAACGCCAGATAATTGACGGAACACGGAACACTTTGCGTTCTTGGTTTTGTCTTGTTTTAGAGTTTAGATCACTATAGCTCACATTACTGCGTATACTATACAAAAATAAAAATATAATAAGCAAGTCGGTATTACGCATGTGTAACGACCATGATTTTCTACACTACGTAGCGAAAATCAAATTAATTTTCTGTATGTATCTCATTATTGAAAACTATGTGTAATAGTAAAGTGGGATATTCGAAGAATTTACAGCTTCTTCATGGCAATACCGTTTCTCATATTTTACAAGAGGATGCATTGGATTTGATAGAATAAGAATTGTAATGATTGTAACTATGAAGTGGCTGTTGACGAATAAATAAACACTGGTGGTGAGAACCCCACTCCACAGAGTATATTAGAGGAGAAACTCCTGACGAAATTCGAAACCTCCCGTATTTGTGAACTCGACATTTTTTATCTACAGGGTGTCCCAAAAATGGTGTACTTCCTTGGAAGGGTGATTCCTGAGGTGATTCGAAGTAACTTTTCCCTTAGCGAAAATGTTCCTTGCGGCTTTGTCGAGCGAATCAATCTTAGCCAATAACAACGCTACATTTAGCGGGATTCATATATACATATATATATATAGAATCAAAGAGAACGAAGAAACATTGCAGAAAAATTGAAAATTTAGAAAAGATCGGTGATATTCGAAAAATATATGGTCGAAAAACGGTTTGAAACAAAATATAAGTAAATTATAGAATTGTTATTATTTTCTATTTCAAACTACGCTCCTATATATTTCTATTTGTTATTGTTTGTTATGCTCCGATGCTGTATATAGGAAATTGTACAGCGCAGTCGTGGCCAACTTCATGCGATCCTGTTTTACGAGAATATGTGTTGTAGCTAATTTCGCTATGCTGATTCGGCTTTAGTCATTGTTATTAAAGATGACGGCACCCGTACCACCAGAGGAAATTATTACATATTTAAGTGAAAATCAAAATGTTGCGGACAAAGAGCTGGCCGCTGAATGGGCTCAGATCGAAGAATTATACATTAAAAGGTAGTATCTATAAAATCTTATGAATTACGTTTGTACAGAAGTATCGTAAATTTGTGTCACGTTCCGTGACTTGCAGGCTTTGGCATCAGCTTACACTCAAATTAGAAACATTTGTGAAACACCCATCTCTTGCGAAAGGAGATAATTTGATACAGTTGTACGTGAACTTTTTATCGACCTTCGAAAATAAGTAAGTATCGCACATAATATATTCCTTCAAAGTGTTGAATCGTAACCTTACTTTTTCTATTTCGCTTACGATGGTGTATTAGTTTTACGTATAATACATGCATATATTATTTACATAGACTGAATCCCTTATCGTTGGTGGAAATATTATCACACGTAATACAACAGTTCCGAGATAAACAAGGAGCAATCAAGTTTATGAAAGAAATTGAATTTAAAGTTAAAAGCAGCAACGAAGCATCAGCTCTCTGTAAAGTCTTCATAGGACAAATTTTATTGGATAAATTAAATAATCAAGAGGAAGCGAAAAAAATTATAGAAGAAGTAGAATCTATGTTAGAGAACGCCGATGGCGTTACCACGGTTCATGGTAGATTTTACTTGTTAGCCAGTCGTCTTTATCGTTTGCAAGGAAAACATGCTGAATATTATCGGACCGCCCTAAGGTATTTTCCCATTTATAATGATTTTATAATTGTAGAGCACTCTTTTACAGCGATTCTACATTTCAGATATCTGGGTTGTATCGATTTAGATACGTTAAGCAAACAGGAGCAAGAACAGCATGCATTTTTCCTCGGTTTAGCTGCGCTTTTGGGCGAAGGAGTTTATAATCTTGGAGAGTTATTAGCTCATCCTGTATTACAATCCCTAAAAGGCACGCCGAACTCTTGGTTGGTCGATTTATTGCAAGCTTTCAATGCTGGCGACATTGCTGCATTGGAAAGATTAAAACCGCAATGGAGTAAAGTTGCTGATTTGGTTGCACAAGAATTAAAATTAAGGCAAAAAATTTCTTTATTGTGTCTCATGGAAATGACGTTTAAACGGCAAGCGAACAACAGGTTTGTGTCTTTTACTTTGGTACCGAATTGCTATTACTAGACTGCAGATGTTTATGCAATTTTTGTTGACGAATTTTAAGGAAGTGGAATCGAATAAAATCTGATTTTCAATGGTAGTGGCCTTCATAGAACTGAAATAAATAAAAATCGTACTGAATTCTGTCGAATCTTATATTGTAGTATTTTTTGAAGATTTTTAAAAGCTATAAATGCTTAAAAATCTGCAGTCTAGCTATTACAAACGAATATTAAGAATTGGATTCGAACGATTTGTATTAATTTATTCTGATTGTTTCCTGCAGACAACTAACATTTGCAGAAATTTCTCAAGAAACTCGATTACCCCTTGGCGAAGTAGAACTGTTAGTAATGAAAGCTCTAGCACAAGGTTTGGTTCGCGGCGCTATCGATCAAGTTGCGGGAACAGTGAACATGACGTGGGTACAGCCTCGTGTACTGGATCGTAGTCAAATAGTTGGAATGGTTCAAAGACTCGACGGATGGTGTAAAGATGTTAACTCTATGGAGCATCTACTAGAATCTAGAGCTTCTGACATTCTTACTCTTTAATATTAGGTTCAGGTTCTTTTATTAAAGCATTTGTAACTTACTTCTGTGTGTTGATTAACTCATTGGCTTAGCATTATTTTGAAAAAAGGGGATACACAGTAATAACTGTTAAAAGGAGCTGATCGATCGATACGTAATATCTACGAATAACAAAATAAAAGTAGTCCGTTTCCTTGATAAGTCGGTGGGTTCATACAGGAAAAATCATAAGCTCTATTTTCTTGAAACGCAAAATTATGATAGTACTCGCAGGTGACTCTAAAACAAAATATAATCTTGGCTCCAACTTAATATCCTAACGAAAGCAATTTAATACAATTTTTAATATTATACATAGGATAATGATTTAGATTTTGTTTTTGTGTTCGCAAACTTTGTACTATGATCGAAATATTAATAATAATAATAATAATGTATATTAACATTTGTCACATTTTCCTTCTTCATTTTCTGTTCACATTTTAGGCCCGATTGTGTCGTTTCTCAAAAGTATGAATTTTCAAAATTCACCAATTTTTTATGGCTGCTGATAATTTTTTTTCATAAGTAATAATAACCTAGAGGGGAAGTTCATTTCTATTATTACGAGTTCTTTGTAAAGCTTCATCGAAGGAATTGAACTTTAGATTCGAAGATCTATAAGTCTTGAGTTACAATCAGGAGTTACAATACGAAAGTGCACACAGTGCACACACCCGGGGTGTTCTCTACTACACTTTTATCAGTATAGAGTATACTTATAGACCCGGCATAGATATAGGATATTTCAAAATGGTGTATAGCAGTAGAAAAGCGAGGTGTACATGTACATTTATACATTATTTCGTAAACATTTGGAAAAATGGTGCAAACTCGTTAATATCGCATATCCCAGCCAACCAAAAATCCAAATTTGGTCGACCTCCTGTGCGCGCATATGCCGTCCCAGTGCCGTCCGTAGTCCGTAGGACCAGGATTTGGACATGGGCAGGAGGACGGCATCTAATACAGATTTCATATTATCAACATCTACATTAAAATTTAAGTTTTTCCAAATTATAATTGACAAAATGAGTTAGCCATATCTAAAATAATAAGAATAAAATAAAAATGAACGACTAACAAAATAAAATATATATTACGGTTACAGTTTCCATAAATATATTATTTATACAGAATGAGATGCGGCGACGACTCCGATTTCCTTAGATCATATACCTATAGACCCGGCACAGATAATTTTCCCCTCGGCAAAGATAAAGTACACTATGACGTCACATTTTCAAAAGATGTATAAGCTATGCTCATCGACAGTGCCTCAGCTTGGTTTATAGTATACGGAAAGAATGGTTAGGATAATTTCAAAGAATTTGGCATTGTATCATGAAATAATCAATTATAAACTGTATTTGAGATACAGATGTTTATTCTATATGTTTTATTAAGGTATTACAGTAGTATATATGGTCTAAGGTTGCCGTGTCAGCCATTTTGAAATTATCTTAAGACTTATCTTTTGACGTCACATTGTACTTTATCTTTGCCGAGCTGCATTCTCGATTTTCCTATACACATACTATACCTATGCCGGGTCTATAGGTATATATGGTCTAAGCCGATTTCTCAACAGACTATAGCACTTTGCCCACCTATTGCCCATCTATCATCTGGTAGATGAAGTAATCTTGGGACACGGCATGTTATGTGTGAAGTCGGGTCTATATCTATATATGGTCTAAGGTATAGACTATAGACAGAGATTGAGCATAGCCAGATTTAGCATGGATCAGAACCCACACCATCTGAAATCTGATGAAACCCCTTCATTATTTATGTGGCATAAATGAGAACTAGCTTGAACCGATGCTTCGTGCAATATTACCATAGATCTGAAATTGCTTAGCGACATCCTCTCTGCCTTCATCTACATACATATATGTTTGTGTTTATGTATACGTACATGTACTTGTGTATGTGTGTATGCATAGATTGTACTCACGGGCCCGTACGCAAGCAGTTTTATAAAACGATCTGTCTTCTCCGAAAAATTGTATCCTCTCTACAGATCGCGAAAATCTATGCCAGAATGTTTTAATGCTTTCGATTTTTTTGTTGTTTTCGTGCAAAGTGAATATGTCAAAGACTGTGGCGATGTGTAGTTAGCGTTGAGTCGAAGCCAATTGCAATCGTGAATTATAGGTGCAGGTATCGATGAATCGTTATGAATTATTAATATCCAGGTGGTCATAGTTGGATCCACGACATGGCATCTCGCAGGTGAGGCACGTTTTTATAGTTGCATAAAAGAACATGTAATTATCATAATTCACGGACGTTCGGTGAACAAGCCTACTTATTTATCGGTATTAGCCGCGGATTAGTCAAACTAGAAGGTAAGATGTGCGCACTTGAATTGTTTATCACCGATGAATCTTTAATGTCCAAAAATGGGCAGAATAATTCTAGTTCGTTCAGGTATTCGTCACTGATATTTCGCGACGAATATTCACGTTTCATTCTATAGAATTGGCTACGCGCATTTTTCTATCGTAGAATGGAAAGTGCAAATCGTTTCTACAGAATTTTCAACGTCTACCTACTATTGTCTAAAACAAATTACATTATCGTTAGCATCCTCTTCTCAATTTTCATTGTTGTTACAATTCGTTACAGTTCATAATTGAAATCAAATCTTGTTCGGCTTGTAGCGTAAGTTACTATTAAACTGAGGATCTTTATGCAAAATAAGAATTGTCTGCGTCGATTGCAAGAAATAGAAACCAAATTGCATGTTATGTTTTTCCCTTAATGATTTTAATAGAGGAGAAATCATATATTGACATCTTCAATTTAAAAAATTTGCCAACAATTTTGAATTTCATTTACTCAATTTTGCTATAAATGCGTAAAGATCCATAGTCCAGTTATTATATTTCATTTAGTTCGATTCATTTGTAAGCTACTCATTGAATCGTTGATTTCTATAGAATAGAGGATGATACCATGTTTATGCTTGATAATATTGGTTGTTTTCTGCAACCATGGAAACGTCAACGATAACAGCATAACGTTTGTTATAGATGGTTCCATCCCAATATTTCGGGTTTAGAAGCAGAGCGTTTATTAATGGAACGAGGTTACGATAGTTCATTTTTGGCACGACCGAGTTCATCCAACCCTGGTGATTTCACATTATCTGTGAGGTAAGATCATAATTTATACCGTACAAATGAAAATATTTTCTTCTTAGTCACAGTTTTACAACGATATAGCTAATATTTTGTTCTTCCACTTAAGACGAAACGGCGAAGTAACTCACATCAAAATACAAAACACTGGAGACTTTTATGACCTTTACGGTGGGGAGAAGTTTGCGACATTGTCGGAACTCGTGCAATTTTATATGGAAAACGGAGGACAATTGCGCGAGAAAAATGGGGAAATAATCGAACTGAAGTATCCTTTGAACTGCGCGGACCCAACGACCGAAAGGTATTTATTTGATACGAGAAGGTATAGCTAACGATTCCCGTGATAATCGTAATAGTAAGTTTTGTTATGCGACAGAACATTCTTTCTTGTTTCTATTATTCGAAATGCACGCATATAGCATGGTATGTGTTAATAGTAAAATATGGGTAAAGGTGGTTCCATGGCCATTTATCAGCTAAAGAAGCAGAACGTTTAATGCTGGAGCGAGGTAAAAATGGATCGTTTCTGGTTCGTGAATCCCAAAGTAAACCCGGTGACTTCGTATTATCCGTGCGCACGGACGATCGTGTTACACACGTTATAATACGATCTCAGGTTAATTATATTTTCTATTATACGTCGTATACATATATATCATCTTTAATACGCTTTTCTTTTTATTATAAATTATTATCGAAATTCGAGAGGTACTCTTACTGAAACTTAACGAATCTTGTAGGATAATAAATACGATGTCGGAGGGGGCAATAAGTTCGATAGTCTAAGCGATCTGATAGAACATTATAAACGTAATCCAATGGTTGAAACAAGTGGAAGCGTTGTACATTTAAGGTAGGAACTATAAAACTTTGATGATTCGTATCGCAGGCAAAAATACGTAACATATATATATATTTTCTATCCGTCAAGGCAACCTTTCAATGCCACTCGTATAAATGCTAGCGGCATCGAAAGCAGAGTAAGGCAATTGCACAAAGAAAACGGCTGTTCGAACGGATGGCTATGTTGGAACGGAGCGACTAGCGGCAACGAAGCTGGAATAGGGCGTAATAAAGGGAAAGCTGGTTTCTGGGAAGAATTTGAATCGTTACAACAGTTGGAGTGTCGTCACTTATTTTCCAGAAAGGAAGGTTTACGTCCCGAAAACCGTGCAAAAAATCGATACAAAAATATCTTACCATGTAAGATGTTCTTCGATTTGATTTTATCCTCCGTTCCTTCCTTTTACGCGTACATGTTTATTAAAATGGAATTATTTTGTAGTCGATCACACGAGAGTGCGTCTGAAGGATGTCGATCCAAATGTTCTCGGAGCCGACTATATTAATGCTAATTACATTAAGGTAAATTTCTCTGCACGATTTAATATTTTGATTTGCTTATGCGTATTGGAATTTATTTGCTTGCCACTTCTATAGAACGAAGAAGGAGACGGACAACCTAGTGGAATCGCCATCGTCGGTGACGCCGGTGTATTTAGTAAATGTTACATCGCAACGCAAGGTTGCCTTCTAAACACAATACCAGACTTCTGGCATATGGTATACCAAGAAAATACCAGAGTAATAGTAATGACCACCAAAGAAATGGAAAGAGGAAAGGTATGTTCTATTCGCGTACGAATTACATATTTTAAAGCTAGCTATGTATGTATTTTAACGTTCATTCGATTTTAGAATAAATGCGCCCGTTATTGGCCGGAAGAAGGCGAAGTTGCAGAATATGGTGGTGAATGGAAAGTACGAGCTTTGTCTCGTACCTCGACAGCAGATTATACATTACGGGAATTTATTTTACATGGAAATAAGCCGTGTTTTGCAGAATCTAGGAGGATTTACCATTATCACTTTCAAGTACTTATTATCACATTTGAAATACCGTTCTTCGTTCTAGCCATTGCCGTATCTACTGTACTTATGAACTGTATTCAACATTTAGGCCTGGCCAGATCATGGTGTTCCTTCGGATCCTGGTTGTGTACTAAATTTTCTTCATGATGTTAATGCGAGGCAAGAGTCAATTGCCGCGTCCCTTACATCAGCTGGTCAAAATACACAGAACATGGGCCCAATTCTTGTGCATTGTAGCGCCGGAATTGGTAGGACAGGAACATTTATAGTTATCGACATGATACTTGATCAAATTAAACGACATGGTAATTTTCAATACAGATTGCATACTATATATAACTATATATGACTGCGGATCTTTATGCAAAAATATTTAGCAAGGATTTTGGGCAGCAGGAGTTAAATAAAAATTCACTTAATCGCTTAATAGATTTTTCACATTGAAAACATCATAACAATATTCTTGGATTTTTCTAATCTTTCACCGTTTTATATTTCACCCAGCCAATTTCTTTATAAATGCATAAAAATCCGCAGTCTAATTATAATATTTCATTTAAAGGTTTTACGCGATTAATATTATCTATCGACAGGTTTAGATTGTGAGATTGATATTCAAAGGACGATTCAAAGAGTACGTTCGCAAAGATCAGGAATGGTTCAAACGGAAGCACAATACAAATTTGTCTATCTTGCTGTGTTACACTATATTGAAACTGTGTCTCAACGAATGCAAGCAGAACAGGTGAATACACGAAATCATGTTTATATACCGCGTTTGTATCCGCGTTATTATTCGCAAAAATCTCTCGACTCATCTATATTTTTGTGTTCGATGTCTACTTTTACAGAAATCCCTTCACTTAGGTCGAGAATATACAAACATACGTTATAAAAGTGAAACAAACGCTACGACAAATATGGCCGATATACCTATTCCCACATGTAATGCAACAACCGTCACAACATCGGCACATTTCACCTTACCCACTCCTATCGGTAGTTTGAGGCCAAAGTAATTTATCGTTAACATCAGCCCGATTATCGTGGTCTTTGGAAAGCAGAGAAGAGGCTTTGTTACTCTCATCGCACGTGGTTTTAAACTTTGATATTATTTCCGTGACATGATCTGTTTGTAAAAATTTCATTTTGCGAATTGTCCAATCGTTTTTTAATATTTAAGATAGAAAAGAGAGATAGTTGCAGTGTATCTGTATGCAGTGCACAGTCTCAATTTTGAGAAACTGTGATTATTACTCGGTACATGTTCATAAAACCTAGAAACGAAGGGAAACAATACGCTATACAGACATATATATTGTACATATGTATGTATGTATACGTATATAGAAAGCGAAAGATCATAATTCCGACATTTTATAGTTGAATATTTAAAAATAATTAGCGACATTTTAAAATGACAAATGTATTATAGAAAAATGAAGGATATTTTTATGGCAATTAAATTGCAGTAATATTCCAGAATATTCGAACGCTGGGTCACACTAATAATTATTTCAAATATATTACAATTATATGTATAATTGCTTTCATACAATTAGCTCTCGCTGTTAGCTGTATTACATGAAATATCGATTAGATAAAAAATTTATTTGAAAGCGAATGATTATTTTTTATGCTTATTTTTAAGGACCAATAGTAGAAAGACTTTCTTACGATATAAATATTTTCTCGAATATGCAACGAACTTCCCTAAGGTCTCCTACGTTTCAGGTGTAATATTATATATTGTACCTTAAAATGTATAATGATATTTGTTTTTTTGTATTGTGATTACATAATTGTACAAATTTTTTTTAGCAATATCTAGGACTGACTTTTTACATAAAACTTTTCTTTTAATACGTACCCATGATTACGAACCGTTTATTACTTGTAAATTTTAATTCGTTAAAAGGCAGAACACGCAAAGATGAAATACATATATAACTTTATGTATTATTAGATATACATATACAAACGATATATACATATATATGTGTTGCGATCAATATTTGTTAACTTTGACATAGTTGTACTTAATTATACCATTAAATACTATTAAATCGAAGTTCGCTGAATCAGCCGTAAAAAATAATTTTATCGAATGTCAAAATGTTGGTACAGAGATTGTATAATCGAACACAAATCAGTACAATTTTTCAATCATCCTCGCGCAAAGTACATATATCATTTTGAAATGTAAGTTACGAGCGTATTCGTTAGATTTTCCTTTAAAATTAAGTAAGCCTATGTAGAAATCATGCTTCTTGTTGCTATAAACTTATTATTATATAATGCTTGTGCTTTGTCAATTTTTATACAAATTCATATTTAATTGCATACGCTATACACATTCGTACATTGGTCAGATCTTTTTGTACGCTTTTACATTGCCAATTATGTACAAACTTCACCCACGTATTTTTCAAATTTCTACATATGTGTGTGTTAACTTTGTTCGCAAAGTATATATACATCAGAGTGGGTCCTGCCTTGTAAATTAAATCACTACTTCGATATTTTTTCAAGTATTTTGTAATATTATTTGAAACCAAAACAAGAATCGCTTTATTTAACCATGTAATATATCTTTTAAGTTATTCAAGTAAATCTGAAAATACATCAAATTTTAACGGCTATCTTAGTAAGAATAAAATTTTTTATGCGAATAATATCATTTATCATTTCTGACGCCACATTAGCGCTATATATAGGTATTATTGAAATTCCAGTTTGAATGTACATTTCTAGATTGTATTAAATGTAAACAATTGACACGCGTCTTCTACCTAAATATATATATATATATATACAATATATATTTAGTATAGCGTATCACGTGAACATACAATAACTTATTATTTGTCTCTGAAAACATATTTGATTGCAGTCAAAAAATATTCAGTTCTTCATACCAGAGATTCATACATTATATATTCTCATCGAATGTTCTTTTACAGGTTGATTACAATAATATTGTTTTACAATGATAGATATTCGTGTAACAATAAAGTATTGTGAAAATAACAAACAAAATACCGTTACTTGTATTCCAAGACTATTATAACGTTAATTATACGCAGTTGTTTACTTTTTGTATTTACATTAGTTTGTAGAGATTTTCAATATTATATATTATATATATATGCATTTTCTGTTGTGCATTTTTTTTCTTGCATTTTCTATTATGGCATAATTTCATGATTTTTAAGTATATATACATATACAGGGTGAACCACGAATCGTGACTAGTATAGCATGGTTTCAAGAGAGCTTTCATTTAGCAAATTTTTTGTCAACTCTTTTTTCATGATTTTTCAACGTCAACTTCAATTTTTTCAAATACACCAATCATCTTTTTACGCCTATCTGGTAGAGTTTAGAGGATTTCAAAACGAATTCAGTAAATTTCATAACAAAAAAAATTGCTTTTTTATCTTTTTTTTTACAAAAAATTCGCTATAATCACGTGAAAGCTCATTTGAAACCATGTTATATGTGATAAAAACATTTTCGATCGGATTGCTAGCAACAGAGTAATCTCTACTGATCATGATTCGTGGTTCACCCTGTATTATATATTATCTATATATATATGTTTCCCAATTTTGATTATTATATATATATATATATATATATTAGATTTTAGATGATCTGATTTTTCACGTTACTTGAAAACATGCAATTATGAGAAAATTTCTAATATAATTGAAATTTTTCGGAGCTGTGTGTCATATATCGTATGCATAATTGCATATGTCATATGTAGTATACATATAGGTTAGGTTATGCGATTTCTGTAGTACGTTGTAAATATACTTATGTGTATTTACGTATCACATCGTGTGCGTTGATGTTAATACTGTTAAGATCGGTACCGATTTATTAACAAGCGTTTACTTATCAAATTTACATGTTATCATCGATGTTTAGATTGTGTAATCGTTCCGAAGAAGACAGACATCAAAATGTCAAATTTTCATCGACTCTCGGGGACACGCGCATTGCTCGAATGTTGTATATTCCGGCACGTGTTTGAGAATCAAACTCGAATGAAGAATGTTCGCCGTATAGTTAGCAGCGTAAGAAATTTTGCACTACCACCTGACAGTGTTATGTACGTTTTCGATAGAAACACAAAGCTTCTTCAAAGAGAACGAGCCGCACAAGCGTCCGATGTAACATTGTACGATTACATCAAAGACGAAGTGGGTTACCGATTATCGGATAGAATATTTGATATAAAGAAAAAATTCAAAAAAGCGCTTGATTTAGGATGTGGTCGTGGCCATGTGTCCAAACACATTTCCGCAGAATCTGTGGAGGAATTGATCTTGACGGATATGTGTTCGAGCTTGTTACAACAAGCGGAAACCTCAGAAGGAGTTAAAGTAACTAAAACAGTTTTAGACGAAGAACACTTTTCATGGGAGGAAGACAGTCTAGACTTGGTAATTAGTTCCTTGAGTCTCCATTGGGTGAACAATTTGCCGGGCTGTCTTAGAAATATCAACAAAAGCTTAAAGAACGACGGCGTATTCTTAGCAGCTATGTTCGGAGGAGAAACGTTATACGAATTAAGGTAGTCTGAATAATATGGAAGATAATAATATATTATGGTAGCATAATCGTCGTTGTTTCTTTCTAGGAGTTCTTTACAGTTAGCAGAATCGGAAAGGGACGGTGGGATTTCAGCTCATGTTTCGCCGTTCGCAGAAATTAGAGATGTCGGAACTCTGTTGAATAGAGCAAATTTTACAATGTTGACCATTGATACGGATGAATTAGTTGTCGGTTATCCCAGCATGTTCGAGTTAATGTGGGATTTAAAAGGTAATTTAAGGTAAAGTTTATCCTTTGAATCGCAGATAGACACCGTGCTATGTATCTCTTTATTTTTAATTCTTTATGTTATGGCACAAATCATTTCTTTTTTATGGTCATACTTTCACAGATTTCATAAAAACATTGATGTCTCTTTAAATAGGATTACATATGTTGTTTAATTATCGTTATGTAATAATCAAGATCAAGACGATTCCAACAACTTATAATTCCATAATCTTCGTCCATGATATTCTGGTTTAGTAACACAGTTTACAGATTACTTATTCAGAGTATTTCATTTTGCAGGAATGGCTGAAAATAATGCGATTAGAAATCGAAAATTACGGTTAAATAAAGACACTTTACTCGCTGCTTCCACGATATATAGAGAGCTATATGGAAAAACTATGGAAGACGGTACGTCGTTTGTACCTGCGACGTTTCAGATAATTTACCTAGTAGCCTGGAAACCCGATCCTTCGCAACCAAAACCGTTAGAAAGGGGTACCGGCGAAGTGTCGCTTAAGGATTTATACAGATTAGACGAGATTATAAAAGAGACTGAAAAAGTTCGAATAGACGAAGATAACAAAAAATCTAAATAATACGCAAAGCATTGGATTATTTATGTCATATATATAGGTATAAATATTTATATTCGTTAAAGAAACAGACACATTTAGTACATAAAAAGCGAAAGCTAATCTTGATTAACAATTAAAAAGAATAATTTCACTTATATTTTACAATAGTTCTTTTTACAGTATTAAGACTGTGATATTTTATCCTTATGTACTATAGCGCCTTTCTCTATAAGATCTGGAATTTCAACCGCCATCCATGGTCCTAGCTAAAGATATAAATGGAAATATTTGTAGTATAAAACGGTAAGATTTTGTGAATAGTAATAATCGTATAAATGCAAAATTTACTCCAAGTGCCATGGCATGAGCGATTCCAAATTTTGGCACATTTCGTGCCCATAATGGTTTGAAATGATCCGTCAGACAAATTTTCCCACCTCTATACATTTTTGCAGTTTTGCCATCCAACTCTGGTAAAGCGATTTCTGGTGCCGTCGTAGGATATGTAACAGGAATCTACAATTACATTAGCGTTATGCGTACTGTCCAAATAGCTGTCATAACATACTGTCTAAACAAATAATTATAGAAAGAGAAATGACTTACATCAAACTCCACCTCAAACTCGTACTTTAAGAGATTATGAATGTACCAACATTTTCCAAACCATCTAGTACCTTCCTTGTTCGATTCTAAACGAAACCAGTCGTTGTCGGAATCTTTATTGTTTTTTACATACTGAAACATGTACATATATATACATTTATAAAGTTAACGAACATCGAAGATCTTAAAAGTTACATGTCGGCGAATTGCAAACGTGTTCATGACAGAAGTAAGGGTAAACTTTTATAAATAAGATTAGATATTGGGTGAAAGTTAATGTCAAGTTAAGCATATGGAAAGCACTTATAGTGTATGCTGTGATTTACTTTAATCAATGCTTGATATTCTTCCTTTAATCTTTGCACCCATAAATCCGCATCTCTAGGACCTGCTTTCGTTTGTAACAATGGAATGTTACTTAATGTTTTCCTCGTTGTTTCATCTACCATTCTAACTATTACCACTATTCACAACGATAACAGATTCGCAGCAATGACAATATCACCGAGAACACCGACGAGATAGACTGTCAGGCCCTGTGCTATTCAACGGCACCAAAAGCTGCCAAAAGTGATAACGTAGAACCGACAGTGATCTGAAATACTAACATCGCTAAAAGTTTTGCGCGAGATAGTGATAGAGCCCGATCAGACAGGGCGGAATTTTTGTTTCCCACTACTTTCTCCACACACTTGCACGATCAGTGATGATCGGGGGCGCTTTTCACGCGCATGCGCGATGATTCTAGCCTCAGACGGTCTCAGTCAAGTACGAAGATCGGGTACCTTTGCCGCCCTGCTAATTTCGCAAAATTTATTATGATATGATTAGCTGTCATTATTTAATTAAATATTAATAACAACTTACCTGAAATTCTCGCAGCCTGCTCTTCTTTCGCGCCTCATGTCGTAACGAGTCGTAACGGACTCCGCTAGACGTTCCCGCTAATAATAGTCCCCCACTACTTTCCCCCCAATAGTTCCCCACAAACTTCGAACGTAGATACGTTCCTGACGAAACTCGCGCGAAAGAGTGGAGAATAGCGTTGTAGAAGGGGAAGGTAGAATATATACCTTAGGTATATATGGTCTAAGGTGGGGACACACATCTTAATCTACAGGGTGAACCACGAATCGCGACCAGTAGCGACTACTCTGTTATTAGTAGTCCGATCGAAAATGTTTTTATCACATATAGCATGGTTTCAAGAAAGCTTTCACGTGATTATAGCAAATTTTTTATCAACTCTTTTTTTTTCATAATTTTTCAAGGTCAATTTTTTTGCAAATACACCTATAATTTTTTTGCGCCTATTAGAAGATTTCGAGGCGAATTGCAAAAAAATTGCTTTTTTAATTTTTTCTTATACAAAATTTGCGACTAATTTGCCAAAAATTTATACAATATACCTGATAAAAACATTTTCGATCGGACTGCTAATAACAGAGTAATCTCTACTACTTATATAGTCAGGATTCGTGGTTCACCCTGTATAATTTCCGCTGCGATGCGTTTTAGAATCATGTTCCCTAACCTTCCTCATGAGTTTATAATAATGTAAACAATGATCGAAGATTTGATATCGAAGAAGGAAATATAACATTTATTTTCTACATTTTCCTTATAATTGTACACAGTAAAATTGCTTTTACTGACACTTTACTGTGGCAGTATCGTTATTTATAAATTTCACGTTTACAGTGTATTCCTTTTAACGTAAGTTTAATACGTTTCTGTATTTTGAAACTGTGTTTGATAAAGACAAATTGTAATATTATTTCCTAGAGACTTCTCTTTCTCTTCGAATCTTTTATGCAGATGTAAATGTCAAAATTCTTTATAACCGTGTACATTTGATTTTTCTAGCAAAATTATGTCAACCGAAGAAGCGAATCGCAACACAACGCTACAGCCTATAGAAGAAACTAACCAGTCCGTAACCAGTACATCTCAACATCCTGGAAATAGCAGAGAACCGAGCACCGTCAGGCCTCAAGAACAAAGCAGCCGGCAAAATAATCTTCAAAGAATACAACAACGAAAGCAGCAAATGTTAAATCTGCCACAAATGAAAAAGATATTGAGGATCGCAACATATAGCGCATGTAAAGTCGAAGATTGCAAGTGCATAGGCTGGAAGAACCCCCAACTATTAATTAAACCTCCTAAAACGGATTCGCAACAACCTATCATCAATTTCTTTGATCCCTGCAAAAGTTGCACGCACGTTTTGGAAAACCACGTTTCCCACTTGACCAATCAGTCAGAAGAGGAAATCAATAAATTATTATGCATGGTAATCGACGCCGATAATATTTTCTTGGGATTACAGAAAGAAGAAGATCCGGACACTAAGAAAGTATACTTTTATCTGTATAAACTCTTACGGAAATGTATACAGTCTACGACGAAACCTACGATAGAAGGTCCTTTGGGACAACCACCCTTCGAGAGACCGAGCATAGCGAAAGCGGTAATGAATTTTGTAGCTTATAAATATGGACATTTGCCGCAGAGAGACATGCAAGCGATGTGCGACATGGCCAAGATGTTTTTGCATTGTTTAAATCACTGGAACTTTGACCCACTAAGCGCCAGAAGAGGCACGATCAGCGTGGAGGATGCTCCTGCTTACAAAATTAACCATACACGTTGGTTGGTTTTCTGTCACATACCGGCGTTCTGCGACTCTTTACCGCACTACGATACATCTTTGGTATTCGGTCGAACGTTCGTTCAAGCCATCTTCAAACCAGTTTCGAGACAACTATTAGACAAATGTCATAGCGAACGGGATAAATTGGCACCCGAGAAGAGAGTAATAGTCCTAACGCATTTTCCCAAGTATGTACAAACATATTTTTCTGTTTCTTCTATTAGTTTAGCAGTAAAAATGTACTCCTACGTACTGTTTCCAGATTTCTTTCGATGTTGGAAGCAGAAATTTACTCCGACAATTCGCCGATCTGGGATCCTGATTTTAAACAAGTGCCTCCTACTTATTTACAAACCGCGTTAGAATCGAAACCGAATCAAGGAAGAAGAACCGGTGAATTTGAGAAAGTTACAGTTACTCCGAACGAAAAAGATAATTACACAACGATTAATATAAGTCCTGGTATAAAGAAAATTCACGAGAAACGGTCGCATTCCGAAGGACGTGCTGACGTAAAAAGAAGAAGAAACGAAGAAATTTTCGAAGATTTACCGGAAGAGACTGTAGCTGAAATTGTAGCGACTATTAACGATCCGAATTATATGTGTGGACCCGATGCGGTGTTTCCACCGAATGTTCCCCGCGATGAAACCGCCAAGATCGAGGAGAGCAGAAAAATTATTGAATTTCACGTTGTGGGGAACAGTTTAACGCAGCCGGTGTCCAAGCAAACTATGCTCTGGCTAATTGGATTGCACAATGTATTTAGTCATCAATTGCCTAGAATGCCGAAAGAGTACATATCTCAATTAGTTTTTGATCCGTAAGTGGCTTGAAAAATATTTCGAATGACTTTACGCTTGTTTATAAGATAGCCTCTCCTAATAATCTTCTGTTTCTAGAAAGCATAAAACACTAGCTTTGATAAAAGATGGTCGACCGATCGGCGGTATTTGTTTCCGAATGTTTCCTACCCAGGGGTTTACAGAGATAGTGTTCTGTGCTGTTACAAGTCAAGAACAAGTAAAAGGCTACGGTACGCATTTGATGAATATGCTTAAAGATTACCACATCAAAAATAATATACTGCATTTTCTCACGTTCGCCGATGAGTTTGCCATTGGGTACTTTAAAAAGCAAGGTTTCAGTAAAGATATTAAGATACCGCGATCGATGCATCAAGGATATATCAAGGACTACGAAGGTGCCACGTTAATGCACTGCGAATTAAACGCTAAGATCGTGTACACCGAGTTCACAGCTGTTATTAGGAAACAAAAGGAAATTATTAAAAAGCTGATTCATCAAAGACAGCAGGAAATACAGAAGGTTCATCCTGGCTTGACATGCTTCAAAGAAGGTGTCAGAGGAATTCCTGTCGAATCGATTCCTGGTATTCGTGAAACCGGTTGGAAAAGTTACGCTCAGACGAGAACGAGAGGAGTAGCTAAAGGGACTCAAGGGCCAGAGCCAATGGAAGCATGCTTGGACATTACCGATTCTTTGTATAATGCGTTGAAAAACGTTTTGAACAGTGTGAAAAATCATAGCACGGCGTGGCCATTCTTAAAACCCGTAGACAAGAACGACGTGCCAGATTATTATGATCACATCAAATATCCCATGGGTGTGTAAACGCAGCGATATTTAGTTAAGGGAGTAGACTCGTTTCCAGGAGTGAAAAGATTTGGGATGCGCCTTCTCATTTCTCGATAATGCAAAGATGAGGTTTCTCAGTAGTTAAAAGCGCTAGATAAAAGATTAGTCTAGGCCGCGATAGCCCTGAAAAGTCCTATTTTTAAATTTACGAGACGTAATTTGCATTATTCGGCAGCATGCAGCTGTCGCAGCCTTACGAAAATAGCTACACGCGCAGCTGTATGTTTCCGAATAATGCAAATTACGCCTCGTAAACGTAAAAATAGGACTTTTGAGGGCAATTGCGTCCTGGATTGATCTTTCATCTACCGCTTTTAGCTACTGGAAAACCCCAACTTTGCATTATCGAGAAATGAGAAGGCACATCCCGCACCCTTGCAATCCTGGAAAGGAGAATCTAAGAGGTGTAATATTATATCATAGAAAATATTTTGTAGAAAACCTAATCCAGACCTACAATTGATTTTTGTGTTTTTAGATCTGAAGACGATGACCGATCGATTAAAGGCGCGATATTACGTGACAAGAAGATTATTTATCGCCGATATGACGCGAATTTTCACTAATTGTCGTTTGTATAATAGCCCTGACACCGAATATTATCGATGCGCTAACGCTCTAGAAAAATACTTTCAAACAAGAATGAAAGAGATTGGCCTGTGGGATAAATGAAGATTGTCGCACAAGGAGGAAATCCCTTGTTTGAAAAATATTATTGTGTTTTGTATGTACATAAGTTTACTTGTAAATATACGCAGAGCTTTTAAGAGAGAATTATAAATTCTATTGCAAAAGAAATGGTACACTTTGGATACGATAAAAGAAGAGGAAGAATGGAAAGATATCTATTTATTCATCTCGTAAGTAAAATCTTCGATTTTTCACTAATACTTCGAAAGAGTAGACGATTCTATGCATATATATATATATTTTACACTCTAAGAAATTGTTGGAATTAGGATACGCAGCAAATTAAGTCTAAACTAGGTACTTCGTTTCACGGCCTAATTATAAGCATTAGTCGAACAGTTAATTAAGAAATGTAATACACCGATTATAACGAGTCTCTTGGCCGGTGTTTATTCTCTGGAACAGTGATTTCTTAAAATGCGTTAATTCTGGGAGGCTTGGTGCGCCCCGAAACATCTATTTTCTGTAAATATGTATGTAAGCAGTGTAACTTACATAATTAAAATATAACTGCAAACACACATTCGAACTCGAAGCAAACGTTGATACATTTTGTTTTCCGCGCGTGCACGTTTCCGAGTGCATTCTTTTCAAATATCGAAGAAGAATCTTCGATAACGTCAAAGGCTTTACTATAAAATAAAAATCTGCGATCGTGGTAATAAATAAGATAGAAGATACAAGATTTAGAATTTAGACAGCGAACATTTTCTCACGAAATTTTCCATAATAAATAAACCATTTTGTTTTCCGATACTTATCTCGATAACATCTTACAGCAGAGATTACATTCCGTAACTCGAACAAATTCATTCGTGTTCAGTGAACTCTAAAGCTGGTTTTCACTTTCTATAATAAGCGATCCTGCTTATTACAGGATCTTAAATATAAGCAAAGAATGCCAACGTGTGTTCTTCCAGTTACTTGTTAAGAGAATCTCGCAGAACCAAAGAGACAAGGAAATAATTTTATGCTCTACTTCATATACAAACTCTGTGCCTAATTGGCATATATTAAAAACCAATTAAATTCTCTTATAAGGTATTCATCTCTGCTTCTGTATTAGACGCGATATTAGTACAGTTATATACATTGGTACAGGTTTCAAGAATTTGCTCAACTTTGAAATCAATCTCTTCTTTGTCTAGCATGTATAACAAGCGTGAAGAACTTCCCTACCTCGCTAAGGAGTTCCTAAAAGATCTGTTAGAAATTAAGAAAATTTCCAAGCAACAATGGTAACAACAATGATAATAGCAACGATTTTGTGCATTATATTTTAAGCTTAAATATACCGGACTATAAGTAATGGTATAAAGTATAAAGCCACGAGTGTGCACAGGTAGACTAATTGTTGAAGAGGGGGAATCGATATAAAGCAGCTCCACATTCTTTCACAGAAACAATATTAGAGAAGTCGACGCGCCGTTAAGATAGTACAAAATCTATTAGTCTTTAATCTTCATACTTTATTCTTTATTCTTCTTACGCGTAAGAAGAAATTATACAACTACATTTTACAATGTGCGACGACGATGTGGCTGCTTTAGTAGTCGATAATGGATCGGGAATGTGCAAAGCAGGATTTGCAGGAGACGATGCTCCACGAGCAGTGTTCCCTTCCATTGTGGGAAGGCCACGATATCAGGTACAATATATATTGTTTATTCTTGCTTTTCACAATGATCAACAGTCTTTAACATTTTTGTAATGTTACTTGATTTTGCCCATGGTATCTGCGTAAATAATGTTCGATCGACTAACTTACGAATCGTACACGGACAAACAGTCAGTTTTCTGATGCTCTTCGGGGAGGAAATTCAAATAAAATTCCGATGTAACATTTATTTTACTAGCGTTTAACACTAGCCGTACCGAGCATAAGATGTTGGACGTTATTTCATAAAATTACAAGCCTGAATTGATTTAGATATCTAGAAAATTTTACAATAATAACATGTGCTTGAATGAAGAAATTCATTTAATAGTTTCTAATGGAAACATCATTGTAATCTCAATAACTATGAAACGAAAAATATGAAACCGGTCATTTGATCGGTCGTGGTACGGTTAGTGTTAATGTGATTTAATGTAATAATAAACATTTGCGAATAATTCAGGGTATCATGGTTGGTATGGGGCAAAAAGACAGTTACGTGGGAGACGAAGCTCAAAGCAAGCGAGGCGTTTTAACGGTAAAATATCCAATCGAGCATGGCATTGTGACGAATTGGGATGACATGGAAAAAATATGGCATCATACGTTTTACAACGAATTACGAATCGCTCCCGAAGAACATCCTGTACTTTTGACAGAAGCACCTTTGAACCCAAAAGCTAATCGGGAAAAGATGACACAAATCATGTTTGAGACATTTAATTCTCCAGCAATGTACGTTGCTATACAAGCGGTTCTGTCGCTTTACGCTTCAGGACGCACTACCGGTATCGTGTTGGACAGCGGTGATGGAGTTTCGCACACGGTGCCGATTTATGAGGGTATCAAACATTTTGTTTACATACATATACGTATATATATATACATATAATTTTGTAACATGTCGCGGACATCATAGTGCGATTCTACACGATTTAGAAAATGACATAAGGAAACCCCCGCAAAATCGGTCTTGAACGTGATAAACACGATCAAAAAACCAAAATTTTTTTTAATCGTTCTACTGATCATGAGGACCAACTTTGTGAGAGGAACCATAGATCGCAACTCAACCGTTCTCTTCAAAAATGATGTTGACGTTCATACAATTTTTGAAACACCTCTGTTCATAATATTTTTTCATTTCATAGTTCATAGCAATAAGCTAACTCGTTGTGTAGGAAATTATCAGAAACACGATACTGCTATTTCCAGAACTATGAATTGAGAAAATATTACGAACAGAGGTGTTTCAAAAATTGTATGAACTTCAACATCATTTTTGAAGAGAACGGTTGAGTTGCGACCCCTATATATATGGTTCCTCTCACAAATTTGGTCCTCATGACCAGACGATTAAAAAAAATTTTGGCCTTTGTACCTTGTTTTTCACGTTCAAGGTCAATTTTGCGGAGGGCTTCCTTATGTCGTTTTCGACTAAATCGGAGGTGTGGAATCGCGCTATGATGTCCGCGACATATGTATACATGTATATTTTCAATTTTAGTATGTCTTTAGTCTACATCTATTAAGATAAAGATACATATCTTTTTTCCTTTATCCAGGATACGCGTTACCGCACGCAATTTTACGTATGGATTTAGCTGGTCGCGATTTAACGGATTACCTTATGAAGATTTTGACCGAAAGAGGGTATTCTTTCACAACGACAGCGGAACGTGAAATTGTACGAGACATTAAAGAAAAATTGTGCTACGTTGCTTTAGATTTCCAACAAGAAATGGCTACAGCTGCCGGTTCGAGCGCCCTGGAAAAGAGCTACGAACTACCCGATGGCCAGGTACAACACCATTCAATTATATTATTATTGTATATAACAATTTTCAATTTTTATAGACAAATTTTAAGAAAATCGCATGAAATAAAATGAAAAAACAAATAAAAATTTTACTAAAATTCTATCGAATTTTATATTCTAGCATTTTTTGAACATTTTTATAAGCCATATAAATGCATAAAGATCCGCAGTCTATATATTAAGTATATTACTTTTCCGCTTGAAGGAGGCAAAGAATAAGGAAAAATGAAATAGGAAAGGGAGGAAGAGAGGGAGAGACAGGATTAATGAAATATCGATTGCAGGTGATCACGATCGGTAACGAACGCTTCCGATGTCCAGAAGCAATGTTCCAGCCAAGTTTTTTGGGCATGGAATCGTGTGGGATACACGAAACGACTTACAATTCGATCATGAAATGCGACGTCGACATACGTAAAGATTTGTACGCCAACTCGGTGTTGTCGGGCGGTACCACGATGTATCCAGGTATAGCGGACAGGATGCAAAAGGAAATAACGGCATTGGCACCGTCTACGATGAAGATTAAGATAATCGCTCCCCCGGAAAGGAAGTACTCGGTCTGGATCGGTGGCTCGATCTTGGCCAGCTTGAGCACCTTCCAGCAAATGTGGATCTCGAAACAAGAGTATGATGAATCGGGGCCGTCCATTGTACATAGAAAGTGTTTCTAATTTATCCCCACTCCCCTTTGTTCTCCCATGAAACTAAACTTATACCTATCACAGTTCATCGGTTCCGGTTTCTACAAAAAATCTCGCTATTCTGTACGAAATAATCTTATTTATTCAGTATCCCATATTCCTAAAATGTAACTCGTATTATACATAATTAGACTGCGGATCTTTATGCAAAATAAAAATTGTCTGCGTCGATTGCAAGAAATGGAAACTATAAATTGAATGTTGTTTCTTCCCTTAATGATTTTAATAGAGGAGAAATTGTATATATATTGACATCTTTAATTGTTAAAATTTTTCAACAATTTTGAATTTCATCTTCTCAATTTTGCTGTAAATGCATAAAGATCCGCAGTCTATAGACATAATACAGAACATTTCGTAACCGTGTATAGCTGAATTCGTCGAAATCGTTTAGTCGTATTGAAAATTTTTGTTGCGTTTAAATATTTCATTTGTTTCCTTTTGTTAAATGTTTCCTCGACCCCTGTTTGTTGTGTTCTATTATGAAAGCGATTTTGTTTCTTCACGTTCGATCCACCAGTCAGGTATACGAAATATCCTGTATACACGGTACCAATAATAATATATGTATTATATACTATATGCAATTTAATAAATATATTTTACATATATTATGTCTCGATTCAATTAACTTCGAAACACATATATGTATACGATTATTTATACTTGTGTACACGCGCATACGCGCGCGCGAGTGAGCACGCGCGCACGTACACAAAATCGGAGATATATATGTATAAACATATATATATATTCGTACACATATGCATATATGTATGTGTAATAATATGTATATATATACAGATTTTTAAATTTCGTATAAAAAGGACTACCTATAAAAAATGGAGAATTAAGTTACAGTTTGGGTAAGAAAGAAATTTAATACAACAGAAAGCTGTTCAACAAATTGGTAAAAATATGTGCCCCTTATTTTTATAACGTAAAAAAAGGTAGGACTTTTTAATGTGTACATGTGTATATCTATATATATATATGCACACACACATATAGTATATATATAGATATAAATATATATATATATTTATGTAGTACATATCAGTAGTGCCTGATTGATGTATATATTATATATATATATATATATATCTATATCGAATAAAACAGGAACACAAAACTAACATTTAACTGGAAAGATGTTCCTTTATTTACAAATTCTAATCACTATATTCACCGTGTCGCAACGTCGAGCATATCAGTTCATGAAATTCTGATACTTCTCATGGACGGTTAAATCGAGTACCTCGTCAGTTGTCACGTAGTATATAAAATAAAGTAATACAACTAAATGTAGTAGATGAATAGTTGAAATTAGTACCTTTATCGAAATACGTGCAAAGAATCAGAATCAAATGCAACGATAAAATTTACACAAAGAGAGAAAGAATCATGAAAGACATTATGTATGTATATATACGTATGGATGTATATGTATGTTTACGTGTGTATAACTTCAACATTCGTGACTCCTGAGAATTTGTTGGTATTATATAACTTTACAGAAAAGATGTAAAACAAACAACAATGCGGAAGCGGTCAACTCGGCTCGTTGAAATAAATTTCAAATAGATTAGAAAACGATGTGAGCGTTCGAATAAAAGGGAATTACAAAAATTTATTAAACTTCCATTTGCCGCGCACCTTTTCTACCTGGACGTCGTAACCCCTTTTCCTTCGTAATATTTCGTACATGTATGTATAAAAGAATAAAATATTACAAGTAACGATATATAATCTCCTATATATAAATGGTTTATGATGTCATCATGGCCGACGTATATGCGTCGTTTGCATTACTTGTTTTTCCTTATTTATCAAGAGCTATGTGTTCCCTTAATTGTAATACTTATCATTTAACATATTCGCGAACCATTGTATTAGCCAAATTTGTTGCACAGAGCGGTCGTCTGAACTCGTATTCTGAACCTAAATAATGAAATAATTATACTCAGAATTCGAGTTAAAAAAATATATATACTTAGTGTTCCAAGTCTCGCTCGAAATTTACCACAGTCTAAAATATTATACTATCGTACATGCAATCTTTACACGTTGCGACTTTTTATATATCATATTATACACAAGTACTTGTACAATAAATACATTTCTTTCGTTTATATGCCATTTACGCGACAAAAGATTGTGATCAATTGTTTGTTCGATCGAATGCAGAAAATGTTCGTTCGGTTCAACCATCGTAGAATTATTTGAAAATTTCGAACAGATATGGATATCGCGTTTCTGCGATTCCGAGACGCTTTACAACAAGTTTTCCTTTTTCGATGCACTTTTCATATTTCAGGAAGACAATGGTTATGTTTATGAATGTTTTTTAAACCTACCATAGATAGTTAGACAATTTATGTTTATTATACTACAAAAATGGTCCACAAAGGGTGCAACATAGCTGAGATAATTTACCGGATGGACGCACGAGATACTTATCGTTATACATCGCAATGTAAAGATTCTAGACGCTTCAAAATCATATTGAATCGAAGAATTTGCCCTCTTTACGCTAATGCTCTCTGAAACGTTTGGATATATATAGTCTATCTTGAAATTGGTTTGATATTAAATGAAATTTGCAAAAAATCTAATTCAATATGGTTTTGAACTTTTTAGGATCTATTCTATCAACTATATATTTTTCACCGTTCCAAGAGTATTCTAGTCCTTAACAATAAATACGTAATACAATAAATACATTTGTACCATTGGTACTTTTTGGAAATAGTTGTGGGACAATTCCATAGGTACGAATTCTGTCCTTGACCATCGATTCAAGACCAAAGAAAAGGGGCTACGAGGAATCCGAGATGAATTGTATCGTTTCGTTCGCATGCGCAATGTGATCGCAACATTATATTTTCGAATTACTATCTCACTATTTGTAGCACGCGTTTTCAATTAAATCGAAATATGAATTTCAATTGAAAATTTATGCAGTCGATCGCAAAACACAATACGTTTAATCTGAACGTGTGTAAGTTTTATGACGATGAACGACGATGATGACGATGGTGATAATGACGAGATGATTATTATTATTATTATAATTTGTACGATTCCGATTGAGATTTCAGACATAAATAATAAATACTAATTAAAATCGAATAAATGAGTGACGTTTTTTTATGAAATTGCGACAGTACATATAGAGCTACGAATAAAATAAATCTCCCGACTGAATTAAACGGAACGAATCGCAAAATCAGTATACAGACAGTAAATAAACAGTTTACCGGCAATTATGAAGAAAATAAAAAGGTTATCACCTTTATTTAGGTACTCCTACCTAAGGTAGGTACTCCTATCAGTTATAATTATCTTTCCTGAATTATATTTTAAAAAAGGTAATAAAAATATCTTTGGTGCCCCTATTTCGAGTAGTATAAAGAATATGATGTTAGAAAAGAGAAAAAAAACGGAAGTATAAGGGAGCAAGTCTATAAGAAAGATTAAAAATTATAAGACAAAGGTAGTCGAGTCTGTTGTCGTAAAAGTTTATCTCCTAGTAGCTTTTCTTCTACCTGTTGATCGTTTTGGACGCCGACTAGTTGATCGTGGCATGTTTGACCAAGGTAAAGAAAATTCGCTGGAATCGTAAAATTCATTGTGATTAACTAGATGCGGTGTACTAAAGGTGTAGGGCGGAATCGATCGACGAATGTATGAACAAACGAATGAACGAATAAATGAATAAACGAATGAATACGTTTCTATTTACCTTGGAGTAAAACTAGGAATAGGAGCACCAAATGCGGTAATAGGTAATTGGGCATCCACTTGAAGACTTTGTATTTGTTCTACGTCAGGCCATAACGACGACACTGCTTCTTCCTCGACTGCGGAGGGACAGGGCCCTGTATGATTTGTATTGTAACAGGTAGCTTGATGGTTTTGACGTTCTTGTCTCTGTTTCAGCTTTTCTATGTGCCTTTGTTCTCTATAACAACAAATCGTTTTCGCGTAATGCGCGCTACGATATAATATTATAATAAGCATAAAAAATGATAAAACTATTATTTTCAACGATCACTGGAATACAAACCTTATCCTCTGTACATCCCATCTTTTTCTTCTCCTTTCGTCGTTTTCCAACTTTAAATGCCTCTTGTTGAAAATTTCGTCATCTAAATTTTCAGTTCCCTCCATCGTGTAACAGCTCGTATATATTTTCACTCTCCAATTCGGTACTTCCAGAGAGGTATCGCATTCCACTGGACTAGGTTCCTTTAAACTTAACGTATAATTAGCATCTCCGACGGCTGTATAATAATGTTCCTCCGTTGTAAGAAAAGACTGCTTCTTCGCCAACAGCTTGCCCTTTCTATCCACTTTCCTACTCGTTTCGTGAGTCGACGCCTTGTCCTGTACCGTCGAAGAAGTGTCGTTGCTGATCGTAGACGAACATGAAATGCCTCTCTTTCTTTTGCTCCCACCGGATAATGGTATTGGATCCGATCTCCTCTTTTTTCTCTCTTCCCATTCTAATCTAATATCGCTACTAGTTTCTATTTTTGTCTCGAGTTTGCCTTGATTATCGTTCGGTTCTTGTTTAACGGTTGTAATTCCGCCGCTAGTATTCAAGCGTATTTTAAAGCTTTCGTTATACTGAGAATTGTTGTTCTCTGTCTGTACGGTCCTATGAATCTCACTGGTCGATGGCACATTTACGGAATTGATGTTTGGAGGAGAACACGCTCCGATGTGCTCCGATGTAATGGAATTTTCATTATTTTCAGATCTCAATTTTTGTAAGTTCACACGTCTGTCCATACGTTCTAAACGTAGTTTAAGCTATAACATAAATATTCACTCGTTAGCAAAACTAAATAGAGCTTTGACAGCGTTACTAGTCGCATTGTCCTGACTTTTAAAGGATAGAAAATATGCGTATATGTATGTTTGTATGAATAAATCTATATATACATATATTTTAACTATACGTTCGAATAACGTTCAAAAGAAGAACGTCAAGCATTGCAAAACTACACAAGTGACTGCTTAAAAAGAACGAATAATTAAATAGTACACCGTGTTCCATCGTATTTCTGAAATAATGTAGCAACAACTGAACCTAACAAAGCAGAATCGTAGGACAATTTGGCGGATCAAGTTCGCTCTCATATTTAACTCTAACGCGAGTGTTCGAAGATAAACAATCGCATAAATTATATAGTGTTCGATCGAACATCTTTATTTACTGTCAACAAACGACAAGTCGGTCGTATTCTGGTTTCTTTCCGAATTCCAGGCATTATTGTTTCCACAATTAATCACACGTATGCATAGCAAGACGAAACGGCAACGATAACGATGTGTTTGAGCGATTTAAAATGATATTCTTTCACAAAGTCCGTTCTCGTAAAGACTCTTCCATTTTCCATTGTGAAGGTGCCGTCATTGCCAAAGCAGATTGCGCGCGAGAATCGAACAGAAACGTGTAACGTGCTCAGTATTTCGAAGATACGATTCTTTCCGAAAACAGCGCCATCCCGTGGCAACGCAGCGGTTGACCTTCACGATTGGCTGGCCAATGACAGAAGCCCGGTCCGAGAACCGGGAAAACGGAACCGAAAGCAAGAGGAGCAGACAGATGCGTACACAGATGCGTACACAGCGGCGCACGAAAGCGCGGTATTTTGGAATGCGCGCTTCTGTCGTTCCAGAAGAAACGACAACGAGGGTGACAATGACAACCATAATGACATCGACGATAATGAAAAACTAAAAACTTTAAAGGACGCTATTGGAAATGATGATAGCGATGATGGTGATGATAATAATAAAAGAATAAAAAATAAAAAGGAAAAAAAAACAAACGGATGAAGCTTTCGCATTGTAAAGGAAAGAGAGTACCGTTTCGTTCTCTTGTCGAAGCGCTGCTAAAAGTTTATCCTTGGTAACGATTTGTTCGGACTGTTGTTGGATCAAATCAAGATGAAGAAGCAACAGTTCCTTGAGGTGTTTCACCTCCGTCAAATCATTTTGACGGGGTTCGTTGCCTCGAAGAGGGCTGACACCGAGAGCGGAGGTAGCGGTGGCAGCTGCCGGTGCTCCGCCGTCTGTCATGCTGGCGTACATGTGATCGAAATCACAGGGGAAACTGAGTATTCCAGCAGCCGGTTTGCCGTTCTCGTCGACATTCTGGAATTCATTGCGTGAACAATTGTTGTTGTTCTGGTTGAGAACGGAATTGGCAGCGGTGCTGGACGTCGACACCGTGCTACTCCTAACGCCGCTGGTGGCCGACGTGGTGGACAAGTGTTCGTTCATCGCCGCAACCATGTTGTCGTCGTCCTCCTCGTTGTCCTCTTCCTCGTCTCCCTCGTAGCAAGAGGTAGCAGCAGAAACGGCCGTGGTCGTTTGATCGTCGTGCTCGATGATGGTGAAGATGGTGGTGGTAGCGGTGTCGGTGGTAGCGTTGGTAGTGGTGGCGGTCAGATTAACGATTGGCGCTTCGATACACGTACCCGGGTACGGATCCTGAAACTCGGTTTCGCACAGCTCCGTTTCGTCGTTCGTCTCGGTTTGATCCTCCTGATCCTCCTCCTCCTGTTCTTCTTCCTCTTCCACTTCCTCCTCCTCGAGTTCCTCCTCTAGCTCCTCGAGATTATTGAGATTGTCGAGATCACGGAGATTACGAAGATCGTGGAGATTGTCGAGATTGTCCGGTGCCTTGAAATCAGAGTTTACGTCGTGGTACTCCACGCTGCCGACGACGCCCCCGGCGGTCAAGCCGATAACACAGACATCGCTATTACTACCGCTATTACTATCGCCGCAACTATCAGCGAAACAGGCTCTATCACCATTACCACTGTCACTACCAAAATTGCCGGCGATGGTAATGCTAGAAGCATCAGAAAGAGTTCCAGCAGCGGCATCAAGAACAGTAGAGTTACCGTTACTAGTATCACCAGCGAGAACAACTATGGAAGAGGCAGTGCTGCCAGCAGCGCCGCTCTCGTTCCCCTTCCTGTTCCCGTACTTGTACGCGTGAACGTTCTCCTTCTTATTCTGACCGTTCACGAGCTTTGAGGCCGAGCCACTCGACATCTTCCCTCTCTACCACCCTCGCCGTGGCTTCCCTCTTCTTCATTTGTGGCCGCCTCGAGCGTACCACGCGCCCGCACCGCGCACATCAAGCGTCTTGACAATGTCCTCACCGACGATGCCTTCTTCTCACCGCTGCTCTATATTCTCCTCGCATATCGTTACTTTGTCCGGTTGATGCTCGCGCGTCGCGTCACGCCGCGTCGCGTTGCGTCGCGTCCCGTCTCGTTTCGTTTCGTTTCGTTTCGTTTCGTTTCGTTCCGTCTCACTCTCCCGACACTGTTTGCTGTCCCGCCGCGCCGCGCCGTGTCCTTTCCCTTTCGGTTCTATCCCTGTCTAAACACTCGTCAAAATCTATCTGCCGCTAGTGACAGGCTGACAGTACAGCGGTACAGCGGTACGGCGGTACACGAGGCGCCTCTCTCGCCCGAGTTCGTGCTCGTGCTTTGCTTTTGCCTGCTTATGCTTATGCTCGTGCTCGTGCTCGTGTTTACTCTGACGGACGATGCGAGCCGCGCACGGCGTTTCTCGGCTGCCTCAGCATACACGACTGCTGACATCTCGCGGAGAGAGGAAATCGTAAACCCCTCCAACTTTTCGTCTCTGCTTTCATTCCGTCCGTTTCCCCATCGACCGACGCGACAATTTAATTTATAAAAATGCCATTAAATATATCGTGTTATCATTGACCATACACATCGAAAATTTATACATTCCTTATAAAAACACTGATCATTTTTCAAAACACGCCCTTTATGATAATAAATACGTAGAGACAAAATTATTACACATGCCACAATTCACTTTAGAATATACGTGATTCAATTGTACATTTTAAATGTTGCCGCGACGTTATGCAGATGGCAGCATAATTCAACCACTAAAGATGGCGGCAGTAAAAAATTCCCCCCGCTCGCAGCAGCGCCCCTCTCGCCTATAAATCTACTTTACGCTCAGTCCTTTAGGTCCGTGTTGATTATTTGCCACCATGTTTGCCAACTTCCTGATAATTTTAGAAAATTTTCGATAATGCAGCAGCGCGTTGTTGAATTTCATATTTATTTTTGAATCTTTATTTTTGTAATAAGCTAGTGGGCGCGCGCGCATTCGCGGCCAGCGATTCTCGCGAGCAATACGATATTCTGCCAACAGACTACACATTGTTGCACAGTTTAAATGATACGTGTCCGGCAGAAAACAAATTTCTTTACGTACTATTATATCATTGTACGAATCTCGTCTGTGACGATTCAAATTGTATATGTATATGCATACGCATACACGCATATACATTATATATACGCATGCGTATATTCGATCGATCTGATCGAGATCCATGGGAAGTAGAACGTGGCAATTCAAATATATTTTCTGCACTTCCTGGTTCCAGTCAATAAGCTTCTATAAAACTTTTCTTTTGATAAGTTGTATATTGGCATCAGAAGTCAGAATTTATAATGCGTTACACGTTCTCGTAATGTTCTATGAGAAAACTATAATGTCGCCGATAACTTATGCGAGAATGTTTTTTCTTTTTGAATACCTGTATAGTAATGAACGTGAACAATGAACACCCAATAATATGCACGTTTAATCTATATTTTTATAGTAGTAATAGAAGTGAGTATCTTTGAGCGTACGAGTTTTATGGGATACTCCATTACATTCTACAGATATGTACTCTGTCACGGGAAAAGAGATTTGCAATACAGAGGATTGCGTACAAAAGACAAGAAGCTGACACTAAATGCTATATAATTGTACCGTGTTAAACTTATGCGATATAAATCGATAAACCGCAAATCGAAATAATCTGTACTTAAACATGTGTTATGTTTTTTATTCGATTCGTAACTATGTCGTCGGTGTTGATTTTGAATTGAGGCACTCGTGTATACAGAGTTTGTTACCTGTAAGCTGTAAAACTGTAACCTGTAAGCTGTACGCTACAGGAAAGTTTACGTATCCGAACGAAAGAATTTTTGGGTGCAATTGGTGAACAAAATAAATGGTTTGTCGCAGTATCGTGTCGTTGTGCCTCGTAACCGCGTCACCGCAGTAAACGAGTAATAAATTGTCGCTTACTCGAAAGAGGTAGCCGACACGATCACGGTTCTTGAAATGGTATCTATCGAAAACGGAGGAAAACGACTCCGTTGAATAATTGCTTTTTTCCCTGTCAATTGTTGAATGTACATGTCAATAAATTTCCTTTTAATGTCCAACGTGGGCGCTGCGGCGCTGCATACTGCATCCAATCGGTCTAAAGAAACGAGAAATGTTTCGAAAGCAAGTTATATATGTTTGTGGTGTAGCTCTTAGCGGCGTACCGTAAAAAAACATGTCCCCCTTGCGATTTGGTATTAAAAATCTACCTATATTTGAGTATTATTCGGATTCGAGGAGATGTATACATGGTAAATAAAAAGTTACATCGTCGATTCGTAATTTACGATGCGACGACGCTCCCTTTCCCTAAACTATGCATACGTTTGATACTTCAACACGGTCGCGAGTTACCGCTTACATTGCATTAGTTAAATATCTAATAAATATAACAACAACGGTTTACAATAACTAATTACATGCATACATAAATATAATTATTTGCTATAGTATACGATGTTACTTTATGTTTATCTCTATGTACAAATTGTTATAGCGTTCTTCGATTATTCGTGTTTCTCGATAAAATGTCAATATAACAAAATATATGTATTCGTGTAAATCTATAAGTTAATAACGAACAGAACGCTAAAAAATTTATTTTAGTTCCAGAATATTGACATTTTCCTTAGAATGAATCTGACGAGTTCAAACAGTTTCCAAAGTTTTCAAATTACACATTCTTCTCCTTATCGTTTGGGATGTTTATTCGTAAATGGCGTAAATGGCGTAGATGAAACGTGGGTAAAAGGTCCAGTTGTGACGAGCTAAACTTTAAACGAAGAAAATAATGACTTTTCGTATCGGAAAATACACGACGATATTAAGAGACAAAACAAAACAATAACAGAATAAAAATTGTTGGTCACTGTAGAATTTTCTTGAATGTTGCTGCAGTGGAAAAAAATCGTATTCTTATGACTAGAGTTATAATGTTTAGTACACGGTTCATTGTTCAACACAGTTAAATAATATCGTTCCTTAACTCTTTCCAAACACGGTTGCGTCACCGCAAATGTAAAATAGTTTGTCGGTGATCGGTGATCGGCGATCGATTGTGCTCGTGTCATGGATAATCTTCACATTCAAAATATATTTGTCTTGAGAGACACGCTATATCCTATGTGCTATTATGCTATTATGGTATTATGCTGTTATGCTATATTCTACATACTACATGCTATAATCTGTATGTATACGCGTATGTATATGTATGTGTAAATGTATGTTAGTTTATTACGTATGTGTTCGTCTTTGTAAAGTTGAGCTGTGTTTAATATTTACTAGTACACCTAAGAGGACGACACGATCTCGAAACCTTTCCATCGAAAGCACACAATGTTCGAAGTGAAAAAGGAAAAGAGTTGAAGGGAAACGAGTAAACCAGTTCCATCGAACAAATGGTAACGCGCAACGTTCAACCTGTTGTTCGTGAACCGATATTTTCCTCGTTTGTTACGATAAGTTAACTGTGCCGGTGATAATAGGAACTAGATATAAGTTTACTTAAAAATGAAATTTCTTTAAAAGTACGCGCGCGTCTTGACAGCATCTACGATACGCGCAGAATCATTCCGTTGACCCGCTCGATTCGTCAAAATGTTAAAATATAAATTCCTTTCGAACAACACTTCATCTAAAAATATTTAATACTCTGGATTTGTTGCTAAAAACATTGTTACGATCGATGGCAATGAACGAATTGAAAGAGACGTTGCGACACACTCGTTGCAGTCAAGCCACGGATTCTTCAAAGAAATTTACATCGGTGTTCAATTTGTTGTTTGCATTTGTCTCAAGACGTTTCTTTCGAAACAAAGTACTGCCCGATAATTGAATTTCCGCGAGCGCGACACGCGACAGGCGACACGCGACTCGTGCGCCAATGTTCGCGTTACTTTTATTGGTAAGATATCTGTCGGAACATGCTGCTAATCTCCTCCATCGTTTTGTTCTTGGTTTCGGGCACCTTCTTGTAAATGAAGAAACAGAAGAATGCTTGTAGCACCGCGAAAATTATGAATACGTAAGCACCCATCGCCTCTTGCATCGGTAGGAAACCGATACTGACGATGAAATTCGCAGTCCAATTGACCGCGATAGCAACCGAGGTTGCCGCAGGTCTCGCGGACTGATTGAACAGTTCAGATACCAAGAACCAGGGAATGCTTCCGGGTCCGGTCGCGAACAGGACCACGAACATGATCACCAACACGATCGAGAAGTAGGCTGCCGTACGGGACGTGTCCTGAAAAAATAAAACAATCCGATTTGTTAACCGTTTCATCGATCGTTGCAACGATGCTATCGCGTTTCCGTTCCCTCGATGGCTTTGACTAAAATCTAGTTGACATTCTTGCTACGCGTCCCTGTTAGCAGTAGGCGTATGTCGTGTTCTCGAAAACACGGAAAGATGAAAATTGAGAATTGCGAATCGAGAACCGAGAAACAATACTTACAGCGAAAGCAAGGCAGACCGCGAGCAAAGCGGTGTCGATGAACATTCCGGTAAAGCCGATCAGGAGCAATGTTTTCCTTCCAGCCTTCTCGACGAGTATCAAGGAGATGAAAGTCATGAGGACGTTCATCGCGCCGACACCCATCGTCGCATTCTGTGCCGCGTTTTTGTCTAGTTGCGCCATCGTAAAGATTTTCGTCGAGAAGAACATGACGGCGTTTATGCCGGACAGTTGTTGCGCGAACATCACCATGAGCGCGATTACCAGCGGGATCCTCAGAGTAGAGTTTACAAACAGCTCTTTCAGCGTGACCTTTGGCACCATCCTCACCGATTCATACTCTGCTCTCATTTCTTCCATCTCATCGTGAACTTCGATCGTGCCGCGTAGCCAGGACAAAGCTGTAACACAACAACGGGCATACTTTGTACTTGTTGTCGTAGCCGATAACCGTTTCGCTTTAATAACAAACGCTCTAATAATCTCATTTGTTTGGCTTGGACATGGGCTAGGTATCGGAATCGGAATCGAAATCGAAATCGAAATCGAAATCAGAGCCGTACCGTGCTATGATACGGAGGCTAGGAGGCTATAGAGAGGCTGCCGCATCAAGCGGCACCGTAAGGGGTCGACATAAGCAGCGATATCAAAATACAATTTGAACCATTCAATAATTATAAATCTTTATGCAACGCTTTCCTATATTGGTCTATGTTATTCCGTTATTTTAATGAAAAAACATTTAAGGGGCGGCATTTCGAAGACTTGCATCATACGGAGAAAATCTACCGACCCTGATCAAAATCGACGATCGACTGGGGAAACATACCTCTTTGGGCTTCCATGTCCTTTCCTCTACTGAGGAGCAAGTATTTCGGACTCTCCGGGCACAGCGGAAGCGTGGCTACTTGGAAGATCGCAGGAACGATCGTCAAACATAAAAGAAGGGGCCAATGATCAGCCGAGCCCATCACTTGCTCCAGCCCGAGAATCTGCGCTACGAGAATAGACATGGTGATAACCAATTGATAAACCGTTCCAACGGCTCCTCTCAGATGAATAGGCGATATCTCGGCTAAATACATGGGTGCTAGGCCAGCGTTCAATCCCGCGTTGATACCGATCAGAAGTCTTCCGATGATTATCATCTCATAACTCTTCGCCGCTTTGGCAGAGCCCTCGAAAATGACTGTGAGGAGGACCAGCACGTTGTTCAGTAAGAGACCACCCTTTCTACCGAAACGATCGGCTATAGAACCCACCAGAGATCCACCGATCATTCCACCGACGCAGAATATCGACACCGCTATCGACCATATCATCGTTACCTCCGATTGTTTGGTCGGTACACCGGTACGATTCTCTTTCAGCTCGCTGATCCAGTCCTCGATAAGCTGTAACACACCAGAGACCGTGACGAATGTTAGCTCGACGCGTGTTCGTCTCGCCGAAAACTTTGCAAACACCGAGTGAATTTCACCGAATTATCGCTATACATTATTTGAGAGATCAAGTCGGGACAAATACGCGCCATGCACAAATCCGTCTGCTTCGAAATAATAGATTTTTTCCTCTCGAGATCATTTCCTTCGTTTCCTTTTTTCTCATTTCCATTTTCTTCAGTAGTAAATAGTAACGTCATGATCTTTATCGTCGCGTAACCGAACTGTAATTTCCGCGTGCAATGTCGGCAAGTGTAACGTCAGCAATTCTTGTTGTTGTTGTTGATGTTGCGATTATGCAACAAGGAATCGACCAATAATCACTGGGAGAATTGAAATTCCGTGCACGCGATAGCTAAACTGCGAAACAATTGCGGGGAGAATATGAATTGGTAGGTTCGAAGTGTAGTATTTCCTTTTCAGTAAATTCGCACGTGTATTTTTAATACGGACCGAATAGTCGTCGCGCGCGCGTTGATCACCGACATTTCGAAATGTGACGGTCTATATAACGAACAATTTAAAGTAGCATGCGAACATGTAAAAAGACCGACACCCCACTAATAAGGGATGTTATATAAGCGACTTGTAATTGAGAATTGTCATCCACGATCGTACATCGTAGGTACATCGTACATTGTACAATCGATTTTATCGAAACGCGACCAATTTTCGAGCGCGCTCGGATGCGATTATGCGAAAGTATACGGTCGGTTAATGACGCAAGCAGAATTATCAAGCGTTTTATTTTCGTAAGCAGGAGCGGCGGATTATCATAAATCGATGAACATTCTCACGTTTCGCTGTCCAGTACGAGGCGACGCGTTCCGATTGGATTCGGTTAGGCAGCGAATAAACGCGCGAGAACAGAATCGGCGAAGAAATAAGTGGTTCGGTTGTTTCAGAGAAACGCTGACAATTGACAATGCGTTTTGCGAAATACCTGCTGAGGTGCGTTAACGACACCGGTGTTATATCCATGTTGGAAAGATGATCCGAGCGCAGCAGCCGCAATAGCAAACGCTAACCGTCCGTTTAGACCCTGCAACCAAGATGCATAATTCGTTATTAGTATGTACCTATCTCGCTCGTGGTTGCCTCACGGGAATCCACGGGCGACCCACCCGCGAAAAACTGCGAATAAGGAGACACACCTTTTTTCCAATCATGTATTCAAACGACACATATTACGGCTACCTTTCGCCGATTAAACGATTAGATATAAGACGGAAGGCAAGCATACGATGGAATTTACATAAAATACAGATAAGCGTAACAACGACCCTGCTTTATCGTAAAACACCTACGAAATAGCGACTCATTTTTCCTCGAATGAACACAGGTAACCAGTTACAACGACATAATGTACGCCGTTAGAAATATCTGGATAGAATCGATGCACGATAAATGTGAATACAACTGGAACGAATTTACTCGTTTTCTTCCGGTCGAAATAGAGGAGAAACCTTCCATATTTTTTCCACTTTGAATATTCATGTCGTAATCTACATAAGGTTACGGAATAGTTGGCTAATTCACGGAGTTGAATTTCTTGGGTTCTCTGTGGCGTTCCGAAATTTCAAATCTATGCGTTTCGGAATCGTTTTCGAATATCGCGGTCACTCGTCGTTGAAGCGCGCGTATAAGAAGGAAATTCGTCGACTCCTTACCACTCTTTTGAAGACAGGTATTTCCAAATTGATCGTCTTTAGAGTCATTGAAATATCGGGATCGTCTCAACGTTTGGAACAGTAATCGTATCCGGCGACCGACCGAACGATGTAAGCAACGATCGAATTGTTCAAATTGAAACTTTTTTTTTATAAAACGCCGCGTTTCGATGCGTTCGAACACGTGTCAAAGACTGTTCTGCGGGTCGGTACCCCCGCCATGCATTTTTATACCACCTCTAGACACAGCATACACGCACGCACACACACTGTACGCAGACACCATCGTCACACGATACGGCGTATAGTGTACAGTCCAACTGCAAGGAAGGCTTCGCGAACCGTGAACCGCGCAAACCAGTGTTTCTCAAGCCATTTCGAGTTAGTTCTCCAACTTCTCGATTCACCTAAACGCGGTACGAACGTACAAAAATGTAAATTGCTTTGAATTATCATAATTGTCGCGCTGAAAACCTCGGTTATGCACACAATGATGCGAACGGAGCGCAGTTTATACGCTTTCTCTCTCTCTCGTTAACCGCGCATACTTATTTCGTGTAAACGTATGAAGATACGTTTGTGAGAGAATAAACGCGATGTATCTATGATTAGAACGCCGGAGGCGTGTTAACATACCATTGTCGCAAGATTATATGGAATGACCGTGCACAAACCATGCGAACAAACTTGTACTTTCTCGAGAATGAGTTTTTTTCGAGTACGTCGCGTCAAATCCACATGGAACGTGCTAGATTATTCTGGTATTGTTGGTTACTGCTTAAAATACCAGTCGTTTCGAGATAAGAAAACTCATCGAATGTCGACGAGTTAGAAATAGACGATCGATCATTTTCGCCGTTTACTTTACTCTCAATGTTGAAACAAGAAAAATCCACGTAAACGTTCACCGTTCGACATCGAAATGATTGATTGCACAGGTGGAGAACATCTATCGAGTATCTTTTAGAAACGTATCAAACACGCGCGATCTTTGCTTTTCATGAATATGCATGTTAGGAAACGTATTAGAGGCGCCTGCCTCTCGTTTCTACGTGGGAGCATTGCCACAACTTACAACTCACGACGAACTCGCCGTGTCATAATACTATCGCGACAATTGTTTCGCGAAACGACAGTCTTCGACCGATTTTATCCATATTCGGAACATGGCCGAGACACGTTCAGAAATTCCAACGACAATCGCGTGATGGTCATCGAGTCATTGCCCGATGGACATACAGTACTTGCAACATCTATGGAAACAGATACATAATGTTCTCTAGAAAATTCCCATTTTCTCGGCAAGAAAAGGGAGACTGGGTCGACCCGTTTGTCGGTTCGCCAATGCTCAATCCCAACGGAAAAGCAAGTCGAGCCTCTTATTTGTATTCCGAGCGGATCGTAATCCGAAGCGAAGAAAAGTCGGAGATAGACCGTCGTCTAGCAAATACGAAAGAAATTGCTTCGTAAGCGTATTCATCGGCGACACCGAGAACCGTTGTGCCCGTGACTGTGGCTTGTCGGCTTGTGGCTCGAAGCTCGTAGCTTTGATAGGTACACGCATACTATACTATACTTTGCGTAGGATCGTGTTTCGTGTACTTAGGTACTGCGTAAGTATCGTGTATCGTGTTTGTACAAACGTATAGAGGATAAGGATAAGAATAAGGATAAGAAATTTCGAAATCGGAGATTCGCGATAACGA
This sequence comes from Lasioglossum marginatum, assembly GCA_028455795.1. Taxonomy (NCBI): domain Eukaryota; kingdom Metazoa; phylum Arthropoda; class Insecta; order Hymenoptera; family Halictidae; genus Lasioglossum; species Lasioglossum marginatum. Next base: position 4,667,236 of record CM052261.1, on the reverse strand, counting down.
CTACAACGCGTATACATATAATATTTGGCAGGAAGAGAATTCCATTCCATGAGGCGAGGGTAACACGTTGGAACGGCATTTCTGGAACGAGCTTCGTTACGTCTCGCAAAACGAAACGGGGAAAATTTCTTGCTGGCCGCATCTGTGGCCCTACCCCGCTCCGATTGGCCGAGACAGAGGTGTGTCGATCGCGGACTACGTTGATTGGCTCGCGTCCGCCGAGCCTCTCTTAACAAGCCTCATGGCAAGTCGAAGCGTCCTAATTATAGCAACGACACGCGCGAACGCTAACATTTTATTCAACGCTTCAACGTACGATAAGCGGAATCGATTAGGTACCAGACCTTTCCTTTTCTTTTTTTGTCGTTCAGGTACCTCGGATAATTCCATCACGACGACGCGACGGTTTAATCGAGTTTATGTCTCAAGGTATCAACATTATATGTATATCAATATCGCGTATATGTATGTTAGGAATATATGTAACATTTATGTATGTTAGTGTATATGTGTAACTGTTTCTTCTATTGTATTGCATGGACTTCGCCACATTTTCGGCAGTCGAAAAAAAATTCCAACTCCACCGCAGAAAAGTATCCTTTTTTTTGGAAAGGCAGACGGCCTTGCAAACCTCACGCCATGTTGTCCGACAGAAACGAAAGAAATCGGCATAATTTTTCGCTTTTTGCCTCGTGTTTTTCATCAACTTGCGTCTCTTACGAACATGGTATCGTGCAACTATAAAATTATTTTATTTAGTCCCGATAACGCTATGCTTGCGAAAACTCGCGAATAAATGAACGATTCAATTTTTCTTCTCAAAATGATTAATGGTCGCATCGAATAAGCAAAAGCAATTTTTTGGAAATTAAATACATTGTTTTTGTAAAGTTACGGAAAGTTTTGATCAATTTTCATAGAATCAACGACGCGGACTTTGTTTCTGTTAAAAAGAAAGTCCACTCTGATTTCAAACTGCTTTGAAAAACATGACTTTAGACTTTAGAACCGTTCCACGAGTTTAGCCAGAAAATCGCGTATGTATTCTGACGAACGAACGCTGCGTGGTTGTTATTGTCAACAATGCATTCTGCTATAGGAGATTATACGATCGTTTGTTTCATCGTACAATTAAGTGAGCTGGTTGTTTTACCGTTCGAATAAACTGTAATTCGTGTGCAATCAACGGTATATAGTACGGTAGTACCTACAACTACAGCTACAGCTACAACTAACACTACAATTACAACAGAGTTTTCCGGCGGGAAATAACGGAACAAGATTCTTTTCGAGCTTGGTATTTTTTCAAATAAAAATAGCTTCGAACGATGAAACGTTTCTTCAGATATCTCAACCGATTCGTTCTACAAACAGAATCGCGTTCCCGCACAATATTAGCTGTTGAACCGAATCTAAATCGAAACAGTCCAATTTCCATGTGTAGCGTGCAGTGTGTCGTGCTTGTTTGCGATTCGTATACAATGTGAATGTATATATTAATATATATGGGCATGATATATTTAATATGCATATTGAAATCAGTGGCTTTCTGAATTATTTATTAGTTTGCGTCACTCTGTGCGCAATACATGGAATATCGACTACGATTCGTATTCGATATACGTACGGGTAAATTGTGTGTTGCAAGTACGGTTCACAGAAAGATTGTAGTATCTTTGTTAAAACCAACAAAAATAATGGGCGGTTCTTTGTTTGATTACGAGCAACTCCAAGTATAAATTCCAAGTAGAATATCACCATAGAGCGAACATTAATCAACGAGACGAAACGGAATAGGATAAGCGTTGGAATGAAGATCATGCGACGTACAGATTTTACCGCGCCGAATTCGAAAATATTCGACAGGAAGAATATGAAATCGGGGGAAAAATTTCCCCGCATAATCGCTTCGAGCTTTTACATTCAAGCAGATCATTAAAACAGTCATTCCGCATGCCCATCGTTCTACCGCGTAGTGATCAAAAATAAGATAACAATACGTACCTTCGTAGATACGTGGAATAATGAATTTTGAAATCTAGGCAAATAATTGCACGTTGCACGACCAGTATATATGTATATACGAGTGACGCGGTGGTCAATGCCTACGTATCCACTACATGTACACATTGTACGCAAATTACTACTTTTGTTCGTTGATCGTGGTAAAGTGTCCTCTGTGCGAATAGATATAGAGAACCGAAGATAATTCCGTGTATAATACGATTGCGCGGTGTACTGGAAACTTGCGACAATGTCGCCAACGATCGGTATGGCACACATTTAATGCGGTATCGATCGTCTGGCATGCGATCCGGACGCAATTAACATTGTTTCGGATTAATGTCATCGCCTCTTATCAATTTCCTTTCACTTTCGACGGAAGAGCGATATAGGAAGGGAGAAACGTTTATTCGCGATGTCGACATACATACATATAATCTCTTATATTGCTCGAATAAACTTACACGAGACACCCACGGAATCGAAAAAGCAGAATACCTATGTAAATCGATGCAAATCGACGCGGAAGCTTTTTCAGCAGCAATTAGAACATCGATACTAGGCTTCGCGTGTTTCGGAGTTCTACAATACAACTCGTATGTTCACATTGTACGTTAGCGTTCGTATGCTAATAATATTTGCGCACTATTCACAACCGAACGGAATAAGTACAATAGCGAATTCCAAGAAACGCTTCACCGCTCCGGATTGGAGGTCTCGTTCATGCATTCCGAAATACAAATCGAAATCACCGATGTCTGACCGGTACGACCCATACCGGGAGAAATCACGGCGGCGGTCGTTCGCCGATAAAGACTATCCTTGAAAAGTGACTTTCGATCATCATTCTTGCATCATTGGCCAATAGACTAATGTATGGAAATTGATATTTACATGAGCGTTACAGCGCGGCAACGCGATAAAGTAATTAGAAATTGATTTTGGTTGAAAGGACTTTACCTCTAGCCACCCTGTAGTAGTCTGACTCATGTCGAACCCGGTGATTGATAATTCGGCGAATCAACGAAATGATGAAACAACGAATTCGGCGTTGATTCGAACGGTCTCACTCTCTCTCTCTCTCTGTTTTGTATTTAAAAGCAATTTGCGACTAGTCTCGCGTACGAACGACACGGTAAAAATTGAAATCGAGAGATGTACAGTGGAGTAACGAAATAATGGACGAGGAATAGATTAAACGACCAACCACCGAATTGTTCCGTATCACGGTCGCGTTTGTAAGCTACTGACAAGACGTTACTCGTGCGAGCGGGACGAAAGCCGATTTTCGAAACCAGTCCGTATCTCCCTCTCCTCTTTGTTCCTCGTTACTCGTTACTCGCTCCAGCTCGCTTGCTGGGACCCTCGAACGAATCTCATTGGCCGACACGCACCAGCCCATGCCTCTCACCAGTCCTGCATTTCTCCCGACGAGTACGAAGAAAGGAATCCACGCAGGGAACCGTCTGTCCACGATCGGACTTGCTTCGCGGCAGCCTTATTCTTCGCCCTTTCTCTTTTGGGGCTTTGTTCCGTTTTGTTTTGTTCTGTTCCGTTCCGTACCGTTTCCTACACCGGCGAAACCTACGTATTTAGATACGTTATACGTCCCGCGAACCAAAAACAACGCGAGCCAAGTGAGACAGCGAAACAGCGATCGTGTACCGGACAAGAAAGGGAAACGGGAACAATCTATCCGAAACTTGTTATCCGACGATGGTATACCGGTCGAGAGTAAGAAACAAATTTGAAATTCGTATTGCATATTTAATTGTAATTGTAGCGCGTCTTTTCAGCAAGATAATATGACAAACACGACACCACCACACGATCCCCGTTTCTCCAAGAATCTATTTATCCTCGTCTCGATTTCATCGATCACGAATCAGACGAGTTTATGTTTCATCCGTCGCATATCATTAAGAAGATACATCTGTTGAGGTCGTTTCGAATGTATTATACTCTGTACAGTTGCGCAGCTGTTTCGTGCTCATCGGGGTTGAAAATTTGTTATTTTCAACGGTGCGATCGTTCACGTTCTTTTCGAGATTGGTTTCGATGAAAAGCTTTATACTTTAGTCAAAGTTTCCATTGAAGTTGTAGCAATTTAGCGTAACATGCGATGCCTCGAAGCAAATGTATTCAACAATTTTTTGCGCCGTGTCGAGAGTAAGAGACACTTTGAACTTGAACGGCCGAGGCTTCCGTGTATGTAAATGCTGGAATCACCGATCGCATAAAAATCGTTCGACCGTTCCAGATGTTTTTCGTTATTATCATCGAGTACCGTCTCAAACGGGAGCGCAGAACCGGATGCAGCCTGTTAACGGCGATGCGCCGTGCGTACACCAATTTTACAATTAAGAGTACTCGTTCTGCTTATGTCCTTGATGTATCACCTAAACTACACGACGCATAATCTTTCCTCCCGCGCTCTTGGTTACGGAAGGTAACCGATACGTCTACAACCACGACCACGACAATGATAATGACAACGAATCACCGCGTGTACGATCAATTCCACCGGACAGGACACCGATTTTCAAGAAAGACGAGAAACATGCACGCTCGGAAAAGTATTTTTAGTTATCCATCTGGCCTCCCTCGCTTCTTCCTCCCGCGAATTTTATAAGAAATCTCGTTACTGCTTCTAGTCGTCCGATTTTTGACGTTGCCAAACAATCCGCGAAAACAAACGAGTCAGCCGATACTCCGTTATCGCGGATAGAAAGTTTCAGCGATAGTTGTCAAGTTCGGTGAACCTCGAAGCAATTGTCCCCGACAAATAGGAAGTTCCGAATATTTCGTCGGCTGTCAAGCATCGAAATTCTGAGAATACAGAAAGAATCGAAACTATGTACTTGGTTTCGAGCACCGGGACTGGAAGAACCGTCCCTTATCTTGCGGAAGTGGAAGTCGACTACGAAGTCGAACGCAAAATCGACGATGGCATTGGAACAAATTGCTTGACAGTTTTTATCGTGGCCATTTCGAAATAATTGTTGCTAATTGCAACAACGTATTACATGCAACGAAGCGTAGTATAAGAGATATGCAAGGACGTCGACGAACGAAACGGATAAAAAATGAAATCGAAAAACGAACAGCACAACCTTTATCCGTCGTCTGGTTTTTATCCAAGTTCCTGCGTTTTATAGTCACGACCCCGACAAGAATCGTTTTATCGGCAAACTTTCGACACGGTTACAGCTTGAATTTTATTAGAGATTAGATTTATCTCCGCCTCGTACCGTATTGCTTGTTCCGCGCCCTTGTTAGTCAACGAGATGCGCGACGGAGGGTTTTGAACGTGCTGCAAGATACAGAAACAAAAATGGAAACGAGAACGGAAACGGAAACAGCGATTCTTAACACAGCTCGGAAAGATAAAGAGACCGATTCAATTGATTTCGTCGCCTCTCACCCTAAAATTACGACTCGTATAATATGTACAATAGTAGCATTACTATTGGTATTATAATTACACTTGTGTTGCGCGGAACGTATCAAATTTCGTTTTGAGAATTACAACGGAGAATTTGCCTTGAACGTGTCTGGTACTCACCCACTGTTTATCCTGCGCGGTGGGCTGCGTGTAAAAAAGCAAACAAGTAGAGTGGAAAGATAAGACCGACCGACAATATTTGTAATGAGTTTATTAAATTTGGTTACCTCTGGTGCCATAGTCGGAGCTGGCGTTGTGCTTTGCTCCTGAATTTCATTGTTTGGCTACAGTGAAAGCGTTAGTTGAGTATTTTAAACGTATCTCAATTCTGTTAATTTGTTCATCCTATATACACACACGCTCGCTCGCATACACACACGCACGCACGCACGCACGCGCTCGTACACGAGCCCACACGATACCTTGTCCTCCGGTGCTATCATCGTGACGCTGCGTGAAAAAAAAAAGAAAAGGAAGCATGGATTATATATTTAATCTTGTACTAAATTAGATCTCATTTATAAATATTTGCGTTTATCGCGTGGCATTGCGTATCCGTTGGAAAATTTTTCAATGAAAGTCGAAGAACGCTTTAAAAGCACCCTCGAAAGAATAGAAGGTAGGAACGTATCTGTAGAAAGAGCGCGATCTACTTGCTATTTATTGTTACAACATACGACGCAGTGTTGTTCGATGAAAACCTAAGAGCCCTTCCACACAGAGATTAGATTAATCGCGATTCATGTGTCGCACACGTATCCGTATACGTATTGCATCGCGAGTTGCGACACGTGTGAGACACACATTTCACCCCCGAACCCGTATTTTATACACATGAGCGTAGCTTGCGTAGGCGACACGTGAATAATATCGGTTCGCGTGTCTCCGTGTGGAAAAGCTCCAGCCCAAAAGGACTATGAACACTCGCTATGCGAAGGCAAACATATTAATTCGCGTTCCTAAAAAATGTATTTTTCAATGAACCGATATTGTAATTGTATGAACCTAGACATGTATGTGTATGTATGTAAAATGTATCTCGACGAGACAATGATTAAGCAAGATCGCGCAAAGGTTATCGGCAAAGCCCTCAAAATGATACACGCGTAGAAATGTCATATTGATATTTATCATTGTGATCGATACAAAGAAAAAATAGTTCTCTTATTCGTAATATAGGATGGAAGCGGTCGTAACCCCAGATAATTTCACATGTTGATGTCGTTGCGAACCAATTAGCCAAGATAGTTGGGTAAAAATAAATTTCGAATTTTCCACGATACATAATCGCAAAACTACGTTTGAAGTTTATTTCAGAGAGTGATTAGTGCTTTATCGGAAAACCAGAGTTATCGAATTTCGAAAAGAGAATTCCTGTTCCAAGGAGTTTTATAGTTAAAACTAAATTCTATTGAATTAATATGCGTCGCTACATTGTATCGCTACCGACAAGGTCTTATTTACTTGTATCGAACGTTCGTAGTAAAGCTCACCGCAAGATACTAATCCTATTCAGTTACGTATGTATTGTATATATACATCGAATCAACGACTGGCAAGCAGCTTACGGAACCAGGTAAGAGCACGTCTATGATCGATCGAAATGAGAATAACAGAGGACACTAAAAATGGAGGTAAGAGTATGGGAATCGTGTGTCTACGTTTTGCGAGCACTGTGCGGAAGATGACAAGTATGCGTTTACGTATGTACCTGTGAGCTGAGCTGTGAGCTGTGGGCCTGCGAGCCTCCGATTATTTGGTTTTCCGTCAGCTGTTTCGCTTCGGCACTACAATATCGTGTACCGACAATGCTAATAATCGTTCCAACTGATATTCACGTGGAACGTTTAATTCATTCGAAGTACCCGTTAGATAACCGTACGTTTACCCTGACTTCATTGTCAGTTGTTTGCCCGGCCGATTGTATACTGTATACTATACACTGTGTATGACTGTACACTATATGTACGTAGCTATAGCGCAACCCTCGACACTGATCGCCGGGATAACTTCTTACTTGTAACAATCGCTCCAGAATGTATATACCTGGATATAATGTATATGCGTGGAAATGGAATCCTGGATTAAGCGGTCGAGAGACCAAACAGAAGCAACACGTAACGAACGTATATGGTATTTGTTTGAAAGAGTTTCTCGCGAGCAAAGATGTGGACCGGTGATCGTTAAATACTGTCAAATACGTATATTATATACATATAAGAACTGTATTACAGATAATGGTTGACATATTGGTTTCGCGTCAAACTAATTGTAAATCGAACGAATCGAGAAGATTTCCACAGAGAAGAAGAAAGAGGCCGTTGGACCGTTGGCGCGCGAATAGAAACCGTACCACGAGCAAAATACGTACTTATGTATGCGTGTACTTACTGATCGATAGATTTTTGAGCGCAAGCGCGAAAATTCACCGACCCTTGTGTCTCGACTCGCTTGCACCTTTCATCGCAATCCCGTACCTACGATTGCTTCATCTCGGAACCTGACGCAAGGATTCTACGAATCGGTCTCGTGTTTCCACAAAAAAACGAGCACTTATACAACGACGAAACGTTTCCGGTGTTCGCCCCTTGCTCGTGTTTCGTGCAGAATCTCGCGTATCCCGAAATTCTGAGGCGAACAATTCGCGTTTCACTCGACGATAGCGATGACGACAACGACGATGACAATCGCGTCATTACTAAATTTATTTTTATGTATTCGAATATCCAAGCATTACGCATGCAATTTGGTGCGATTAAAGCACATTACATGGTGTACCGCTACAAAACGGACGTTCACAGAATATTCATTTCGTTTTCGGTCTGGAATTCGAAATTCGAGTTCTGCACCGAAGACACGGGTAGATATATGTCTACTGCACCGCGCAAAAAATTGATATATGTACATATGTATTTTGGAGACAACCTTTGACCGTAACGACGATACGTAATTTCTTGTCGCTTCAAAAGTAATTAACCTCAAACGTTATCCGTTCCAAATATTGTGTAATGCTCTTACATTTATGGCGATTCTATGGTCAACGTTCGTGTGAGCGCTTCTCGAGTTTTACAAGGTCCAACTTTTACGTAATATATGTTTTCAAGACCAATTTCAACACGCGTACTTCCCCGCGCACAAAAAATCATCTACATATACCGTAGGCCGTAGACGCAGACGTAGACTGTAGACTGTAGACTAGTAGCAGTTTCTTAATCGGCACAATTTCCAAGTTTACAGTAATGTTTACGTTTTGCAAAACCATAGACAAGAAAACGTACACGTTGGTTTACGTGCGTACGGTAGCAGGCATACTGATTCCTAGTTTCGGCTCTTTTTGACGAGCCTGCGCCTCCACGGATTCTTATTTAGGACAAACGTCTACGTACCGCTAGATCGATATTGTTTGCACTTTCTAGACATATTGGGTTAACTCCTGAGCGAGATCGAGACGTTACGAAAACGTCCCCGACGTTGACGATTCTTCGCCTTAATCGTTCAAACGATAAACTCGATTACGAACAACTCGTTTACACAAGCGGGGAGAAAATAATAAGAGGGAATCGTTCACTATTTCTGCAAATAGGTATTCGAGTCATTTAACGTTGAGTGTCCACGAAATTTGTTTCGTTCTAAACGGTATAAATACATATGTATACAGAGTGTGACGGATCTGGTATAATCATTTTTCGTTCAAGATTCTGTTTTCGAGAAAATCAACTTTGAAAATTCAACGACTACACGTGTTATTAGATAAGAATCGGCTGTCGCGTCTGTTCATGACCAACCAATTCTACTTTCTGCGAAAACACTTTTTTGGACATTCACCTGCTCGCGGCCTGCGCCACCAGATCGGGCACACCCTGTATAAGTAATACACCTATAACGTCATGAATGAAGAATCCCACTGTTCGTGACGAATGTGAAAAAAATGTGACTTGTTTCATTGTGTATAAAATGTGAAGTAATCAATGAATGGTAGTAGAATCCTAACCTCTTTTCTAGCACATGGCAAGAAACGCGCGTCGTACGAGAATACGACCGTAGTTTATTTTTTAGTGTAAGTGAAATCTTGTTCGATCCGTTTCCACATAAAGATAAAGGAAAGAGAGAGATAGAGATTGTGTCTGTGTGTGTGAGTGCGTTTTCTGAGGAAAAGAAACATCCGAGAAACTTTGGAAACGCACTGGACTATCTTATCTCAGGTGAAAAAGAAATGGCGCCAAGTATAGCGTGGGCGATCCGGACGATGGCTTTACGTTCGATGCACAACCAACGGCCTACGCAACGTCACTGGTCACTGCTCGACAGATGGCGAGCCCCCAACAATCGTTCCTTCTCCTTTTCTACCTTTCTCTTTATGTTTCTCTCTCATTCCCTCTCTCTCCCGATTCAATTCTAGATTCCCAGGCAAGTAAAACTTCGGATTTCTTGCTTTATAAGAGTCCTGGCAATAACGCTAACTGCGGTTCTGTCACTATTATTAGACAAATTAATTGATTCGAGCATCGCAAGTTACTACCAGCGTTAAATAGCGGTTCAAGGTGACGTAATTTTATTGTTAAATTGGAGAAAGCTGATCCAAAATAGAAAAAGAAAAAAGAAAGATAATAATAAATTGATAAATCCTTAATAACGATTTCTCGGTATTAAAATGTTATCTTTGAGAAGTAAACGCGCGTAAAAATTCAAAGTCATTTCCCTTAGCACACTGACGTCGTAAAACAATTATTTACATTTCAAATTACGTATCACCGCTTTATAGCAACGGCGTTCGTCGGATTTCGGTTTTAAATATATTCGCCCATGAACTCTAACCCACGAAAGAATATTATAATTACAAAATGAAATATATATAAGTGATTTAATTATAATATGTATATATGTCGTATGTATGTATACGTCTAAATTGAACGGTTCGAAAGGCAGGAAGGTAGGAATTTTCAACGACCAGAAATCGTAACACGTGACCCGTGACACGTGGAATATAGTATGTAATAGAAATTGGAAATAAACGCGAATCCGAGTCACTGCTGACGCACCAACGTATTATAATTAATTTCTGCGTTGTAATATGAATAAATATTTTCGTCTAAACTTCGGTTCTCGACGCATGCATGTGTAAGTATTCATGTACAAACATATATATATATATATATATATACATCTAGATACGAATGTGCACGATTTATATAATTCATAGTATACGCAGTTATTAGCGAAATGTATGTTTTTCCAATAATATGTATTTATATTTGCGCTTCGGTTTTATTTTACTGTAATTTTCACGTTCGATTGCGTCAGGCGAGATTATACGTTTCGAGAGACGAGAAACGAGAAACGAGAAACGAGGAACGAGGAACGAGGAACGATGAACGAGAAACGAGAAACGAGAAACGAGAAAGAATACCGACAGGTGACGCGCCTTGTGCACGCCCTCCAATCCGACCAATCGCGCGTTAGGTTATCAAGTGTTCTCAATCGTTTCAGACACACAGGCCGTTTCAACGTCTGGTCGAATCAAAGGATTTATTTCCAAGCATATTTTCGTTATATATTACAAAGGAACGTGTACACGATTCGACGCAAAAAGATCTAACCATACGCTAGTCGGCGAATTTACTATGGTTTTATGGTGCGAACCTATGTACATCAGCATGAGCATCGTTGCGCGGGTCAATAAGGCCGTCTACGAATCCGTGACGCACACAGCGTTCCAAAACGAATACGAGGAAAAATCCACCTGTTGACGATCGCGTATGCTCTACACTCTACATAGATAGAACAATTTTTGAAATTTGCTAAAGTATACATTCGAAATAGTGGATCATGAAAAGACTTTCTTCTCTTTCCTGTTTCCTTTTGTACGCGAATATCGTTCGAAATAATCGACCTATGTGATACCTACGCCCATGTTATGCACGTGTACTTACGGCTGCTCTATACTTGTATAATAACCGAAGGTTGGATATATCAGCAACGACACGACAGATATGCCTAAGTGTAAATACTGTAGAATTAATGTCTAATAGTTTTTCCCGAATGCTCCTTTTTTTAACTTTGAGCACCGAATATCGCCAGGTTCGGTATTTCACTCGATGGGAACGAATATAGATTGCGATTCAGATTGATTTTCGTTAAAGATTTCCAACGGTGCAAATTGTATTGGAAAAAAATTGACAGTAATATGCGTATCTGCAATGGCGAGTAGTTTAAGCATCGTTTAATTATCCGATAGGTACTAAGGGCATATTAATTGAATGCTTAGAATCCATTAACTAGGGTCAAATACGTGTCTACGTGCGGTAGTCGAGAACACATCTTGCGTCACTCGAAGAAACTGCAGATTGCACGATCAGGAAAGCATGCATCACCGAACGCAACAATATCCGCCGATAGTCAGATCTACGGAGAATCGATCAATGATCTGAGGCTTTCAAGGTCGAGAATGACTATTTGAAAGAATCGCTTTGACATTGTTTCTATGAATCGATTCACGATAGAAATTCGTTTCTAGTTCGTTTCATTAATAACCAGAGTTCCTTAACCTGTGTTCGGAGAGCAAGATAATCCTCCCTTCACCCGTTTTTCTACCCAAATGTTCCATGTCAGTACGAACCGGTCCAAATAGAAAAAGACCGGTAAATCTTGTGCCAATCTGTTTAATCGAATAGGTGTTGCAATAGTAGAATTATAATAGTAGAATGTAATACTTACATATTATACATATACGTATATATGTATAGGACGGACGCGTTCAAGCACGAGACATTACTTTTCTCGATGTATTTATCGTTGTGTGTTGTACTATATGTTGCACTGACGCCCGTCTCGCTACATTCGCGTCCTATTCGTATAGCTAACTTTGTACACGCGGTAGTCCTAAACACTAAAAATAAAGTGGTTTCCTGTCATAGTTGTTTCGCTTCTATCGAACCTAATGAAATAAATAGGACGACTCTTGTAAAGACAGACGAAAGCGCTGTGTAGAAGGCATCTTGACAAGAGTGGGCGAAAATTGCCACTTCTATCTATCTAAAGTCTACGAATTCCAATCGCGTTTCAACTAATTCCAATGTCGACGAAATATTTCGTTGATATTGCGATATTTAAACTAAGTTAGCGCAACTAAATTAGTCGTGGTTCAACGATCAGGCGAAAACTGAAAACTGAATGTACTCACTTTGCGTGCCGAAAGAGGTATAGTGGTTTCTCTCGTATAAATTGGGACATCTAGATCACTGACACTGCTACTGATACTCGGTGCTCTGGAATCGGGCCGACCACTGAGGGGCACGGAAAGATGCGTCGGTCTAAGTGGATGAGATTCCGCGATGAAACCCTCTCCAAAATCCTCGTCGTCTCGATCCATCTGCAGCAACAATGCAACAAAATGTGTCGATGATATACGTATAATATAATACAATAGAATGAACGTCCGCAGAAATACCGATGTACTTCTTTCCCTATTTTCTTTTTCTATTAATAGATTTATATTCTTAGCGAAACGAAGGTCTGGGTTCGTCTGGGTTCAAGAAGACGTTAAATCGCAGCTGTCCACAAGTATCAAGAATTTGTATTCCTACAAACTATTGTACAAACGATATCGTCGGTCGTGATCGTTTGGCTTTGCTTTTAATTCATACAGAAGCCTTATCGTTTTCGATCGATCAAATTTTTCGAAGATCATTTTCAACATACGTATTCTTTGAAATATTTGTCAGGCGGCAAAACCGTGTTTCGACTTTGGTCGATTGATTGCGTTTCTTTGTACATAATTACTAAAGCGAGCTATTAAAGGTACGTTCCACGATAACGATGACAATTGTCAATTGCGCGTCGTAGATATTGCACGTAAAATTAGCACGAGAATGTGACAGCAGTACCCTTTCCCTATCAATCATTTGGCAGACGATCAAGGCTAGTAACTGGATGACATACTCCCCACCTCCCCGATCAAAAACTTTGTCCTACGATCATTCAAGAAAATCAGTGACACCGAAAGTTAACCTTCGTTCGAATGCGTCGCGTACACTCGAAACATGACTTTTATTGAAAATTTTCCAACTGTGTATTGTGCGTGCGTTCGGCTTGCCGCGTGTCGAGACCATTCGAATGCAACACACGTTTAAACACGGATCGGCATAAGTAAGATTTGAAATTTTTCGAACACGCGTACGTCGACATTATAATAATATCGAAAATATTGTGATATATGGTCGCTAACAAAACGGCAAGTTGCTCGAAACAACGAAAAATGTTGAAGAAGAAAAGAAATATACATAATACGCTGATCATGGAAATTCGTTTTGCCAATTATACCGTCGCTTGTGCCAATTATACCGTCTGCGAAAAATCAGGACACGCTAGGGGTTTTTGTCAACGGTCGGAGACACCTACTACGAGAAAAACGCGAGTCGTTTCCTTTTATTATTTATTGGTGAATTACCTCGTGCGCGAGCGAAGCAGAAGCGGTAGAAGGAACAGAGAGAAGAGGCGAGAAGAGAAGAAGAGTTCGGTAACGGATGCTATCCGAATGAAAGAGTTTGCACCAACTCGGACCAACTCGGACCAACTCGGATCAACTCGCTGCCGATTGCGAAAGCAGGAGACGTGTGAAAACGTATCACCGATGAGTTCGGACGATGAAAGCACAAAACTACGGACAGGGAGGAAGAAAAAAATAGTATTGAAGATCGAAGAACACCCGTACAGCCGGGATGTGCTCTTGAGACTGAGCTAGAGGACGCATCCCGTCGCGACGTCGCCGTCGTCGTCGCCGTGGTCGTCGTCGTCGCCGTCGCCGTTGCCGTTCGCCGTCACCGTTGCCATTGCCGTTGCCGTCGGCAAGACGTATTCGTCAGCCTCCGGCTGGATTTAATTTTAACGCGTACGTCGTTAGACGAGCCTCCGAGTTTTCTCTAACAACGAACACAAATACGTTAATGCATCCACCTCTTCTCCTCATTCGACTCCTTCTCGCTATCTCTTATGTTTCTGCATCAATTGATTCCTACTAAACTTCGCAATTGATTTCACTTGACCCGACGGTGCATCCTACCGGCGATGTACACCGATCGGACTCGCAACAATTGAAACATCTACGAAACGCAGTCGCGGTTTTAATTTTCCGAAATGTTTAGACCCCGGATGCAAACCCTGCGGATCAACCGCGCGGAACTTAAGCGTCTTCATATTCGTTCACACCTGTCCGCAAGGACCAACAATACAAAACGCAAATCGCGCGGTTTCCTTGCACAGGTTCTCCTTGCTTCATTTTCATTTAGTCAGAAGCGATTCCTTCTGTCGTATTCTATAAATACAACACCGTTACCATTCAAATGGGTAACAGCAATTTTGTAACTGTGGCCCGCGGACTTCCGGAGAAGCGAGATTTAATAGTTAGGCGCCATTTAATCTGAAAACTAAACTTGAGATTGTAATCATTGGATGGGATCATTTTCTTACCTTGTACCGAGCAAAAGTAAGTAACTAAAAAGACGATATTTTATAGGTCTGTTATTGTATATTATTTAAAGTATCGAAAAAATATTATGCGTTGTACAAATAGGTAGTACACGTGTATATCGATGTATGGCACAATGTTTATTTGGATGGTGTTATTAATGACGAATTGTTAAAAAAAAAATTAGTTTAGCACTAATATAGTCGATTAAATATTTCGGTACGTGTAAACTGTTCTGATCTAATGATTTTCATGTCACGCGCCTTATCAGATTCAATTTGCTAGCGCCATCTGATCAGCTTTTCGATCAACGATATACGTATATGTTTGTATATATATGTATACGGTATACGTATATACATTACCATGTGCCATGTGCACATAAGCGTGTAGTATGTAGCAGATGGTAGATGTTATGTTATGTTATATGTATCATCAATAAGGAACTTCATATACGGAATATTATGACACATTTACGGGTACGAATAGGAAAAGACCGAGTCACACATATCATCAGTGTGTAAAAATTTCTTTTCGAATCGCTTTTACGAGAACTATCTCGTACCGAGAAAGAAAAATGGTTGTTTTGACACATATTCTAGGTTATGCGAACAAGGTAGTAAACATATTAATGGGATATTTGATAAACATCTTCGTTACATATTACGTTGCGTATTACCTGTTTAGTTAGCGAGAAAATTTCGACAGCGCGGACTGATTGACAGTTTACGCATTCACGTAAAGGGAGGAGCAGGAGGTTCCGGACTTCCTCGTTACGGTGGAGTAGGTGGTGCAGGAGGAAATGTATTTATTGTATCGGAAGAAGGATTAACTCTGGAAAAGGTGAAATCTAAGATAAAAAACTTGAAACTGAAAGCTGGACCAGGCGGTGAAAGTACGTCGAGAGGTATTATCGGTATCCCCGGAACAGATTTGAATATACATGTTCCAGTCGGTATTACCGTTTACGACGACAACAACGTTCAACTTGGTAATGCCTGTTCATATTTTCTTCGATGATCGACTATGACTTTCTACGCATACGTGTATATGTACATATAAATATCCAGGCGAAGTGAATTTGAACGACACAACACTTTTGATCGCAAAGGGTGGTTTAGGAGGATGTGAAAATACAGGATACTGCGGACTTAAAGGCGAAAGTCGAACCATAATTCTTGATCTCAGACTAATCGCGGATGTTGGTTTAGTCGGCTTTCCTAACGCAGGAAAAAGTACATTTTTAAATGCAGTTTCTAAAGCAAAACCAAAAATTGCTAGCTATCCATGTAAGTTTTATTCGTTATAGAATTTATGGTAAACTTACATACAAAAGTTGTATCGCTTTTTCAGTTACAACGATAAGACCGCAAATAGGTATTGTAAATTACAAAGACAGCAGGCAGATTTCCATTGCGGATTTGCCTGGTTTAATCGAAGGTGCCCATATAAATAAAGGAATGGGTCACCAATTTTTAAAACACGTAGAAAGAACAAAACTATTGTTATTCATTGTGGACGTTCAGGGATTTCAGTTGTCTCATAAGTACAAATATAGGAATTGTTTAGAAACTATACTATTGTTGAACAAAGAAATTGAGCTTTATAAACCGGATTTATTAAAAAGACCGGCGATGCTCTTGATAAATAAAATGGACACTAAAGATGCGAATAAAATTTTTGATGAAATCAAATCGAAATTAAACAATTTATCGCAGATCGCATCAGAATTCGATGAATCGATACGATCGGAAAATTTTTTGCAATTTGATGATATTCTACCAACGTCGTTAATCTCAACGAATCAAAACGAAACGCAGGAAATTAAAGAAAAGCTGCGAGACATTATCGATAAATACGAAGAAGCAAACTACGACGCGGAGAATATCGATTCGATGGAAAATCTTTTACAAGCAAAGTTAAAAAGAGAAACGCAACGATACGCGTCTATACTTACGTAATTGATATTTGATTAAAATAGATTTTGTTACAAAATAACTTTATTTTCTGTCTTCCATTTTCTATCGACAAAATGTACATACCCACTTTCCCATTATATCATTTAAGTAAGTTCTTTTTTTATTTTGATCCAGTCACATTTTACATTGGCTGCTTTTACTTTCTCTGTCCAATCTTCTCCTAATGGAGCTTTCTTTTGTATGCATACTTCTTCGATATCGTTTTCGTTTCTAATAACACCTTTATCCGCGTCCCATCTTTCCACTCCGTTCCATGCAATCATTATTCCATTATCTGTGCATAATTTAGGCGGCGTTCTTACAAAATTGTATCCTAATTTTCTGCTTATAATATCCAATCCTTTAGCTAGAACATTGTTGCACGCAACACCCCCTGATACAACCTAATTAATGAAAAAACAATTGAATGTTGAATAGAACTTAATTTTCTTAGGGGACAGGTGTATACGAACATACCAGAGTTCGTTTATCCTTAGGAAATAATGACATTTTGTCGATAAATTCTAATGCTCTTTGAGTTCTCTGACAAATGTGCGTTACGGTAGCTAACTGAACTGCTGCACACAAGTTATACACATTAGGCATTACCATATCAGCGATTATGCTGTGCTCTTTCTCTTCTCTTTCGATATACTTTGCACTCGTACTCAACAATCCGGCAAAAGTGAAATTGCAATCGTGATGACGCGACATCATTACAGGTGCAAACGTAAACTGATCGACATTCGATGCTTTACGTGCTGCAGTTTCTATAGCTGAACCTCCGTTTAAAGTACTAAATTCTGGAATGTTTCTTAATTTGAGTCTTCGCGCGATCTACGAACAGAAGCTTGCAATAAGAGATTCCAATAAAAATTCATACCCAATAATATAACATTTTCAAGGAACAGTTAGACACCGAGTATTACCTTATCAAAAACTTCTCCAGGCGCGTTATTCACAGTAGTTCCAAGTAAATAAAATTTACTTACATCTTCTACGATCGCGAGTAAGCAGTGGCCCCCAGAAACTAATAGAACCACATATGGGAAGTCGACCTAAATGCAAGAAAATACAGCTTTAATCTATATTTTTTTACTGAAAATCTTATTCCAAATGCCAATATTATTCAACAGACTTTGTGATTCATTCGTACTGTTAAAGCATGAGCTTCCATGTGATGTATGGGTATAAAAGGTTTTTTCCCAATTTTTGCTAAATACTTCCCAAATCTTGTTCCAACATCGAGCGACATAGGTAGACCAGGTTTTACAGTTGTAGCCACAGCGGTAACGTCTTGTAATTTCAAGTTTGCAGACCTGAACGCATCTTCGCAAACTCTAGTAACGTTATTTGTATGCAACGAACGTGCGACCGAAGGGATAATTCCTCCAAAACTAAAAGCATAAAATAATCATTGCAAACAAGAGACATAGTCCTTTCGCGAAATATTATCTGTAATATTACAAGTGGTCCACTTAATAATAATTTAAATTACTTTAAATGAATATTATGTTGAGAACTAATAGCTTCACCTAACACAGTTCCTGTACTGTCAACAATTCCACAACCTGTATCGTCGCAACTGGTTTCTATTCCTAAGATTACAGCTGGCTTAACGTGAAAAAGTGCTTTTAATAATGTCAAATCGTTTCTATAGAAATGCAACAACGTATTCAAATTCAAAGAATACTTTGAAAAATGTTTATAACACAACAAATGCATATTTCAAGTCTTAGTTCTTTGTAAATTGACTTCTAAACAATGATGATATGATATAAGGATATAGTTAGTATATGTATACAATAATATACAGTACATAAACTTAAAAAGCCAACATTCAAGTGTTCATTTTATTAACCAACATTCAAGAAAACGAATACACGAGTCAATACATATTAATGTTCTATTTCACCTAAATGTTACATTTACAAATATATAAATGGTGTACAGAACAGTCATAATATTCTTGTTTATTCCACGTAAAAAAGTGAAATAGACGAGTCGTAAGAATAAACTAAACTCGATTCAATATCTTCTTATGTATAAGCCGACTGTCTTACCGACCAATACGAGTACATATTTACATAAGTAATTACTACCAGCTGTTATTACATAAACTCTTTGTCATAGAGTATAGAGCATTATAGAGTAGAATAGATCAGTGATGGGCACGGTAGGGGCCCCTCGAACGCCTGCTTCTCCCACCAATCTCTCTTTCATGCAGCGCGCACCTTAGGGTTAGGCTACTGCTGGTAGGCTTATCTCAATTCAGATAAAAATGCCCATCCTTGGCTAAATCTTATTGTTAGTTAAAGTTAAACCATATCAGAGATTATATACATTTATATATACAAATTACTTCTGTCCGCTGATACGAGAGGCGCCTATGTATAGGCGTTCACTTCACATTGTTCGAATCGAACTAAAGGCGCCCCGCAAATGCTATCGACAATAATTGCAGCAAATCTTACTTGGTTTAATCTGGTTTAATGTAGTGCAATTCAGCGTTTTGATTATTTCAGTATATTTTCTGAACAATGTACGCTGACGAAAAATTTCGTATTAATAAATGCGTATGCTACGTGCGGTTCGTATCAAAGTCTGTAATAGCGAAAGGATTGAGAATCGAGTAATAATAATTAATAATAATGATGATAGACTATTCTATAGGACTAAATAATAAACTATATAATAGGTGTCTATTTACTCTGCTACTAACAACAGCTATAATAAATAACAATAAGTACCCTGATAACCAGGCCTGTCTCGAGCAGATCCAGTTTAGGGCAGAGAACTGACAGAATACGGTCAAAGCTACGCTTCGAGCTACTCAAGGAAGAATTTGCTCGATTTCTGCCAGAGATGCTCCAGAGTGAAACGACTTGTTGAACAATGCCAGACGCTAACATAAATATTTACCACTGTACTCATCACTGTATTTTTAAATAAAAATTAGAAACCCTCATCGAAGACCTGTCATTTCTGAGAAAAAAAACTGAAAACGGCAAAATGATTGAGGCTACACCTCCTTTTCCTTTTACAGCCGTGCCAATAGATTTCCACATTACCCAGGAGGTACTATTGATAATGCATTTTTTTTTTAGTGGTATCCCCAGTAGGCCTACTCCACTATGTCAAAATTACACAAGAAAGGAAATTTCTAAAAGAAGAAGAAGAAGAAGAAATACTACTACAAGACTTCTTACTACAAGAAGAAGAAATTACTACTCCTTACTATGTCAAAAGTACACAAGAAAGGAAAGAGATGCAGCTTCCAATTATGCAATGAAATTACGCTTCTCCAGCATGCGCAAAGACTGCGACAACCCATTGGTTGGTGTCGATTGGCATTCGATAACATTTTGCCTTGACATCTTGCAAGCTAGCGAAGGTTATTTCTGTGCTCAAAGTGGCACATTTGAAAATTTCAAAACTCTGAGAGGATAATGATATTTCGTAAAACTGATCTACATATTCAAACCGTTTTAAGCCTAATCTATAAGTATTCTGGTACGGGTAAATTAATGAAATAGTACAAATTGAGCCGTCGTTTAAAACGCAGCAATTGTCGCGATTATCTATTGAAAGGGATAAATTGGAAAATCGAATTTTGCGGTAACAAACTGTGCCACTGCTGCTGCGAAACATCATAGAAGCATGGACAGTGGTGGTGGAAGAATCACCACCTCTCTTCCTGCTACCACAACGTTTCAGTTCAGCCATTCTATTTGCGAATTGTTGCAAAATTTGATCCGGCCTTCTGTTATACTTTCTGAAAATCGACATATTGCTTTCATACGGGAAAGCAGAAAATGAATCTAAGGGGCCTAATTGGTCCGCGTCATCCGCCAAATGAAGAAGAGCATGGATATTATACGAGAGGAAGGACTCACCATAGAACTGTACGCAGTTAAGAACAAATTGTTTCAATGCTACTTTTGCAAAATGTAAATGTTTCTTTAGACGGGAGGGTGAAGCCAGTACTCTAATGGCACTGTGAAGAAGCAAAAAATGGAAATACACGTTATCATTTAGCACCCCTTTCAAGACGACTGGACCAATATATAAAAGAAACTGCCAAAATTCAGTCGCTTTGAATTTTGCAATGCGTAGCAAACAATGTCATCTTCCAAAAAAAACTGCAAAAATTAGAACGAACGATCCAAGAACTACGCGCAGAATTGCAGAAGGTGACTGAGAGCTCGACCAAAATGACCACAGAGCTCAAGGAAGAGGTCGAGAAGTCCATTTCCGAGAGGAATGAGTTGCAGGGTATAAACGCGATATTAACTAAGAAAATCATAGAACTTGAATCACGAAACACCGAATTGGAGAAGCAGTTGAAAACTTCAATTGCGGAGAAAGAAGTTCTAGAAAAAACAGCATCTAGAAATACCAAGTTGGATAAGCCAAAACAATCCTGCAACTGCGTGCGCTCGAGTGATGATGATGAATTATAATAACTATAAATCGGGAAGATGAAAATCGGCCGACGTTTGCGGGCTGGCGTTATTTACAGCCGGCGCAGCTTCTACATTGGAACAGTTTATGCACAAACAGTTTGTACTGCATAGAATTCCGGCCTGAAAATAATCAATTAGAAAATTAATAAAAATGTCCTGCGTCTACAAATAAACGGTACACACCTTCGAGCATTTACAATAGTTGCTTCGGCATTGGCTTTTCTTGCAGGTGCAGTATGATTTTTCCTGCGTGCCAGTGGTGCTTTCCGGTGTGCCTTCTTCAGCATCGGGATTATTGAGGCAGTCGCAGCAATTGCACGCAATCGTGCAGTGCCTTTTGGCCGCGCGGCATTGGCAGTATCTATCGTAAAACACAAAAGAAAGACGAGTTAGGAGTTACGAACAATAACAGGTGTACAGTTGATAAAATTGAACAACGACAGTTCGATTCCATATACTCACTTCGAGCGACACTTCGAGCGCACGCAGTTGCAGGATTGTTTTGGTTTACCCAACTTGGTATTTCTAGATGTTGTTTTTTCTAGATCTTCTTTCTCCGCAATTGAAGTTTTCAACTGCTTCTCCAATTCGGTGTTTCGTGATTCAAGTTCTATGATTTTCTTAGTCAATATCACGTTCATACCCTGCAACTCATTCCTCTCGGAAATGGACTTCTCGACCTCTTCCTTGAGCTCTGTCGTCGTTTTGGTCGAGCTCTCAGTCACCTTCTGCAATTCTGCGCGTAGATCTTGAATCGTTTGTTCTAATTTTTGCAGTCTTTTTTTGGTGACGAGATCGTCTGCTACGGTCCGAAAGGAATCCTGAAACAGACTCGTTAATTTACTATCGCGGAAACTCACGTGTTTCTGGGGTTCGATAAACTGCATGATCACCAGGTGTACATACTACTTTCGAGTTTACCGGTTTCGTTAACGGTCTACCATTTATATTTCCGAGAGCTTTACGCGTGCACTCCGGCTACGTTTGAGCCCGAACAGGCACAGAGGTTTCCTTTCCACATCCGTAGATAGAGAACTGCCTGGAACCTTCGTTTTCTTTGTCCTCTGTATTTCTCGTGTCCATGATCTGTAATTAGTATTTGAATTGCCTGTCAATGTTACACGTATTATAATCTCGATCCCGGACATTGGGAAATGGCTTTCCCAAAGAATAATAATTATAAATATGTAAAGAAATGGTATTTCTTTAATTCAAATTTTGCCGCGCCTCGCGCGGTTGTAGGGCATAGAATGTAGAGTGTTTACTGTTAGAGAGAGAGAGAGAGACTAATAGAAAGAGATAGATTGATGACGACGTAATAGAGCACATGTTCGAGTGATAAATTAAGAGAGCGATAAAGAATAAATAAATATGTGATAGAGAATAGACTTTAAATGTCGTTTCTCTGTTTTCAGGGAAACAATTTCTAGTTTATTCTGAAAATCCTCTGTGATAAATACTCATCTTATAAATATATGGATAATTTATAAAATATATTGAAGAAATAAAAAAAATAAGAATATATAAAT
Source organism: Lasioglossum marginatum (assembly GCA_028455795.1). Taxonomy (NCBI): domain Eukaryota; kingdom Metazoa; phylum Arthropoda; class Insecta; order Hymenoptera; family Halictidae; genus Lasioglossum; species Lasioglossum marginatum. The sequence goes on along the minus strand of CM052261.1, from coordinate 4,644,371 downwards.
TCACAATATTGGAATATAAAAATTAACTTCTTTAATTTTCATTATTTTTTTCTACGGAACTTTCACCAACATATTCGTGGCATTTTTATAATGCAAAATGATACCAAATATGATATAATTCCGATGATATTTTTTACTTGTGTAATGACTATTAAAGTTTCGAGCGCAAGGAAGGATAGCACATGGGAAATAAAGAGACGCCGAGAGTCGCAGTCGGCGGCACAGTTCCAAGACTCGCGCGTCCTCACAATACAATACCAAGGAATAACTTTTTTATTATTACTTATTTGTGATATTTTTCTGATTAAAACGATACCAAACACGATATAATTCGGATCGTATACGTGTGTATACGCTCGTAACTTTAATTGTCGATCACACAAGTAAATATCATCGGAATTATATCATATTTTCGTATAATTTTTCATTAGAAATATGCCACGAATACGTTTTTCAAATTCCCATAAAAGAATTATGAAAAATAAAGAAGTTATAAATTCAGATTAGTATACCTATGGAGACTTACCTAATGAACCTTCTTGCTGAAGAAGCACTATTAAACTGATGTTATAACCACACAAGTTTCGTGAATTCCCCACTGCGGACAATAATTCATACTTCGTTCCCTTTATTTCAAGGACATAACCGTAAACACGACAACCGTGTTTACAACAGCGTTAGCCGCATTCCATCGGTAGATGCGAAATATAAATATGACAGCACGTTATGTCCGAAATTCCAACGCACTAGCGTCGTCCAAAATAATTATATTTTCAATATGATACCAATTTATTATATATATATATATATATATATATATATATAAATATTAATTCTAGATACAATAAAAAAAAATATATATATATATATACGTAATAAATTAATATATATGTAATATATATGTAATAAATTACATTGTCCAACACCAAAGATTTTTTCAATAACTGTTGGGTGGATCTTGTAGAGTTTTTTGCGCTGATTCCGAATCTGGCATTATTTTTTTTCCTACACGCACAGTTTAAAAAAAAATGGCTTTGAAAAAAAACGTATTTTTCAACTTTAAACATTGTGACGTTATTATAAGAGATGAATTACAAGAGATTGAATTGTTCTTTGTAGCAAAAGATTCTGTGACTTTCCTGAATACAATGATATCCGATATTAATACATTATAAATGTTTAAACATGTTTAAACAGTCATTAAAGATGGAGAGACACCACTTTTGCAGGAAATTTTGATGATATTTTTCAATTTATATCAAAAAGTAAGGGTCCAGTGGAAAATCAAACTATACCACGCGGTAGAGCAGACTTTTATCTTGAGAAACCACCCTGTTTGGTTTCGAACATCGACGTTTTTACCGAGCCAGAAAGCAAAATATCATCGCGGAACACGAGTCACCGCCAGTGGTGCTCTGCCACTAGCGCGGTCGCGCCGCGCCGTATTCCGACGAAAGGTAGTAGGACATTGGATTTGCACAAGATCTGATGGTAACGGCAATGTACACATTTATGATAGTTTTAATGCTAATCATTTGAACCATGATATAATAGATTATTTGAATGCCCTTTATAAATATAGAAAGAAATATATATTTCACAAAGTACAATATCAAAACAATGCGTTTGATTGTGGAGCATTTGCAATTTACTCTGCTATAACAAGGAACCAAGCGAACAACGAGCATACGATATTGGTATAATGCGACGCCATATAGCAAACATTTTGATAAGTAGAAAACTATTGAATTTCCCTGAAAACGTATAATCGTCTTAAAACGTACACTTAATAAATAATAACAATAATATACTGCAACTAAGGAATCGGGAAGTTCTTTGTGTGGCTCGTGGAGAGTCACACACAAAATAAAAAAAGTATTAATAGCTGTAGGCCCCACTAGCAATGCGTACCACTAACCCTCTCGCAAGAGCAGTCCTACCCGCGAGCTACAACAACCCTAATCGCGAAGCTCGCGAAGCGAGCGAGCAACAACCTCCCTCTAGTTTAATTTTTCTTTGGACTACGTGCTCTTCCGTAATCCTTTGTAATTGGCGATTTAACACATTCGTGTTTGTGTCAATCTCATATGCCAACATTATAGCACGCCAAGATGCAATTTCTCTATTTGCAGCATCTTTTCCAACATTTGCCTCCATGTCTTTGGTCAGTAAATTATTCCTGATGCCTTTTATTAAATGTGAAGGATCGTACAGAGGGATTATTTCAACTCTGTTTATATCAATTGTTCCTCCTGTAATATATAATGCATTAATTAGAAACGTTTAGATACTATAACAGATCACAATACATATTACAATATATTACTCACTGTTAGGCTCTTCAATTGCAGAACGTTTACGAGCTGTTTGCAATAAAAGTTCATTTATTGTTTGCTGATTTGATGTTCCCTGATCGCAAATTGTTGCGACTATTCTCAAGCCTGTTTCGCTGACAGCACATGTTACATCTCTAATGCATCTCATTAGTTGATGTGCTACTGTCTGATGTTCGCAGAAGTAATATGCGATTGGAACTTTCCAAGCTGTTAATAATCCTCGCAACATAAAAACAAGTGCATGGTCAGCAAACTTGTTTGTCCTTCGGTGCTGCCAATCTTCAAATCCAATGATTTTATCGTATTTCCCATCACAGGTAATATGTGGTTGAAGTGACACTTCATTCCACATTAAAAGGCAATATTTATTGCGAGCATCCTTCATTTCTGATATCGCTTTTCTTAAATGGGCCATAATCATTGGATTTATGCCCGTATCTAGTGGGATTCTCCTGATTAATCCGTTCAATGTATTCTGGGTAACGTGAACAGGTCGCTCAAAAATCGGTAAGCTTTTCCAGACTGCTTCATGATTGATAGGGCTAAAATCTTCTCGGAAGTAGAGAATCTTCTACCCTATAGTAAAATAGTAGAAAAATAGTAGAAAAATAGTAGAAATAGTAGAAATAGTACACAAGCATTAGAGTAATGAAAATAAGAAAATACAGAACACACAAAGTTAATTAGCAAGTGTTTATATAAAAAAGAATATTGAAGCATAACATTAAGAGGAATAAATATAAAAATATTGAAAAGAACACGTGCAGAAAGATTGACAGTCAAATATTTACATGTTATATTTTGCGATATTAAATAGTATGAATGAATAAAATATAATTAAATTATTTATTCCACTATATATATATATATCAGCAAACATATATTTTTCTTTCAGTATTTGAAAATGAATAAAGACAACACAACACTGCACAATGATACAGAATTGCACAGAACACAATATTGCACAATATGCAACAGTATGCACAAGTATGCACAATTAATAACACTCGATGACAGCTGAAAAACAATTTAAAATCGCGGAAATGCGCGGCAAAGAATGGAGTGGAGTGGGGATACAGCAAAGAGTGGAGTGATACAGCTTGTATCCCCACCATCAGGGCACTGCCACCACTGTGCTGCCACCATACCTAACGATCGAGAAACAACTAAATTCGTTGCCACTTTTTCCTATAGGAGTCGACAGTCTCGTAGCCTCGTAGTCATCACAGACTGCAGACTTTCGTTAAAATATCGGAAAGTGCACGTATAATGTCGGAACAGTAAGAAATTTTCCTTCTATTATTTTTAAATATGAACATCTTTTTATCGTTTTAATGTTCAACATAAATGTAAAGCTATTTTTCGTAATTACAGATTTTGTATTGTTGATTAAACAAGCTTCCATTGCTTTTGCATGAGTAAAGGTTAGAGTAACATCGCTTCTATTAATGACGTATTATATATTTTGTGTTTTATCAAACATCGTTTAATTGCGCTACTTTCCAGTCAGTTTCTTCTTCAGTTGTTATACTTACTTTTCAGAGAATCTATACTTTAAGAAAACTTCATACTGCATATAACGTATTATTTTTCTCTATTACATGTTTTGTATACTGTTCTTTAACCCATTTACACGAATCTGTTAGAATCGGTAGTTCATGAGCTACGTACGACACGTTTGCGGAATATTTCACTTACCCATTATGGTTTAAGCGAAATGGCAATTCTGTAAAATCTTTGATCATTAAAATCCGCTAGTTTACAAAATTTTATTACTCTTTTCTTTTTATTTATTTGAATGTTTATTTGTGCAGCGACGATACTTTACTGGATGAAGACCTTGGGGACGAAGAATATGATCTTGGAAATGACGAGGAAGAGGCTCTTTTAGCGGATGATTATGAATTGGAGAGGGTGAGCATATACTGCTGCAACTTATTTTGTTATTAAACAAAAACTTGCACACCATTGTAATATCATAAGCTATCGTACGAGATTATTCTACGATGAAAGTTAATAGCGAATTTCTGAAACAGTTTATCTTGAAATGAAAATTCAAAGATTGTCCGATTCATTTATTTCGATTGTAATATTATCTACTTGAAATATTAAATTATTATAAACTTGTTTTACAAATTCTAAAAAATCTGAGACTGCATTAGCTGTCTCTCTCTTTTTTTGGATTACTCTAAAATCAAAGGATTATGTAATTTAGACGAGTTACATCTAATGTAATTTATATTCGTGTTGTCTATCTACGATATATTTCAGCATGCAAGATGGGAATTCAACGCTATTAGATTTGTTCGATCTGTAATGTTTTATTTATATTGTATGTGAGAGTTATAACAGGTACACATATAAATGATCATTGTGTATAATTTCTTATCAAAGAAGGATGTTGGTAAATTAAACAATTGTTTGTTTGTGTATATATAAAGCGTTTGAAAAGGATTGTATAGAATATAAAGGAAAGAATTACATACAATACGTATCGTACAATCTGTCTTTTAAAAACTGCTCATATTACATGGTTGTAACGCATCCGATGTAAGGTTAAAAGCAAATGCGTATAAATTAACAGATATCATTGAACAAGCGAGAATTTCATTGTAATTTTACTTTTCGTGGTATGAAAAGAACATGAAAATAACATGCGGAGATAACATGTGGAATACGTAAGATAAGTAACGTACTTGATCTTAGAAAACACTAGAGCAGGGAAAATGAAACACAATTAGTCGTAGATTATTTGTAGATATTATTTCGTTATTCTAAATTACTTATAGCATTTCTAATAAAAGATAATGTCTGAAATTATTCATAATCAACGATAAATTCAGGGAATTTAAGTACCAAAAGATCTTGTGGTTTCCAATCTTTCAAAGTTGAATTTATACAACAGTATTTCGATGCGCTTTTCCTTTTCCCTGCCTTTTACAAAAATCATTTCAATTATTTGTCACTGTAACCACAATCCAAGTTAATTGTAAATACCACGGTGATTTACATCACTTTGTTAAAAAGTAAAGTATTTACGCCAAGCAATTATAGTTGAAAATGTTATGAACTTTGTAATACACAGTACATATATTTAATTATCACGATTGTTTCAAACAGTGTGTTTGGATGCCGCGATCTGTAGCATAAAAATGTTTTAATGAAATTAACAAATGTTTCAAAGAAAAATGTAAAGTTTTTCGGATAACTATTCAATTTGAATACTGCATTAAAATAAAATTTTGAATTTGAATTTGAATTGGAATTGGAAATTGCTGTGTTCTTTCTAATTGTAACATAGTTATTTTTGTAAAGTCACTTGTTACACGTTCAACGGTAGATTAAAAGTAGATAAAATGCCGTTCCGAAAGTAGAACTTAGATAAGTGAAATCCTTAAAGAAGGTTTAACACGTTACAAATTCTTTCATTAAAACATTTGTCTACCATGTACAGATATTATTCGAGTCTGTAAGGATAAAATGCTATTGTAACAAAAATTAATATTGTTCACAATTCCATAGATATTTGTACTAATTTTCATAGAATGTAAGCTCGTATATCTACTTTCATTTTCATAGTGCATGAACAGCAGCATGAAATATTACAGTATTAAAAACTTTGAGCTATTTTTATTGTATAAAATATCAGTGAGAAGAGCAAGACATTTTTTATGGTGCAAGTAACTTATAAAATATATCCGAAGTAACGTGCTGTTATATATTATGTTGCTGCAATCAAAAATGATATTACGTGTACAATATATTTTTATAACGATTCTAATTATTGTTAAGTGTAAGCTAAGTAATTGAAAAATTATTCGGTCGGAAAGAAGTACTCGATCATTCTAACTAAGCATCGAACATTACGTACAATTTATCTGAAATAATTAACAAAGTTACGAATATATACATCTCCATTCAATATTTGATTGCACGAAACACAATAATTGTGTTTAACGGTGAGCTTTAGCGAAATATTTATGATTATATTTGATTAGGTAAATTTTATAAGGATGAAATAATAGAAATATGAGAATTTAATATTGCGACATGACATTAAAAAATCATAATCATCCGACGCATTGTCGTTTTGATCATAAAATTCTCATTTTTAAACATTCGTATTCATGCAAAGATCGGATCGGATTGGATCGGATCGGATCAAAATGGATCGGATCGGATCAAATCGAAACAAATCACCTTACCTACCAGCCAATATGTTATTTAAAAGTAGATTGTAACGACTATGGCTAAATATCATATTTTCATTACAAATATTTGGCAATTTAATTCCCTGAGCAGCAGAATAGCTATAAGGGAGAAGAGGAAACAGATGATGTACTGGACTTAGAAGTTACCGACGCACTCGACGACGACTTAGATGGTGATGAAGATGAAAATATAGAATTGAGTAGAAGTAATGACAATGATTTTTACGAAGATGGAAATCAGCTAGAAGTTCCATCGAAGTATTACGAGCAAAACATCGACAAATACAAAAATGAACAAACGCGTCAACAAGATGAACGTTCGACAAACGATAACGTTAACGCTTCTTCTAACATCGGCAAAGGAGATTTGCGAGAGAAGTTACAGAAAAATGCAAAGATCTATGCAGCAGCGACTGGACAAGGAATGGAAGACGATGAATGCGAAGAGGCCAAGGAAAGGAGGAACAGGTTTCAAAACGAGAGAACTATAGTTTCACCGAAAATGAATAGCAATATACCGGACAGTTTGGAAAACGTTGTAACATCTGAACCATCGAAGTTGATGATGTACAGAGGCCGTGGAAGAGGTCGAAGCGCAAGAGGAAGCCGTGGAGGAAGATTTAATATACAGAATTCTGGAAATTTTAATCCAAGGTACTTGATGACTAGACATCTTTCTTCTTAGTTAGTTTTTTGGTACTGTGACGACTGCGACAAAGACGCAACAGATACAATGTTACCCTATAAATAGATAGGTAGGTAGACTAAGTTCAAGTTTCTGAAATATTTCTGAAATGTTCCATTAGATTTAACAACGCGCGCAATATGAATTTCGATGGTCAAACACCAGCAGCGTGCAGACCACCATTACTCGAAGCCAGGCCACCGTTTCTTCTTGGAGTACCGAACAACGTACAAAATCAGCAGATCATTTATCAACAACCAAATTCTCAAGTACAACCTTTCCAGCATTATTCTCCGAACGGTTCGCTTCAAGGTCCTACACATTTTGTAGATAGTAGACCGCAATTCAATCCTAATCAATTTCAAGGTCAAGTTGTCCCTCGAATCATTGGCCCGAGATTAGATTATGGGCCACGAGGTAACTTGCCAGGGCCGCTGCAAGGACCTTACAGCCACAACCACAACCATAATCATCCGCCGAGTCAACCGTCGTACAGTCAAATTCAACCAGGACCCTTTCAGAACTCGAACGTCCATGGCGTACAAGACAATCAAACTCGTCTGATGCAGAATAATCAAGGTCCCTTGTTGCAAGGAAATCCAGGAGTATCGTTACTTGGAAACCTGAATCCGTTGGTCGCTTCATCCGTCGCTTCAGCGCCTGCTGCGTTGTTACAAGGCAACCAGGCGTTACCGCTGCAAGGATTTCCACGACAACCTTCCCAAGGGCCGCCTATTAATCATCCCAACGTACAAGTATCGAATCAACCGCCTTTCGAGAATAGACCAACTTTTCAAGAGGCTCAGTTTGAGAATCGACCGGTTTACGATTCGCGGTCTGGTTATTCCGATCAAGTACCTACCAGCCAATTTAATACTAATTCGTTGCCGGTACCGCAACAGTCCGCCTCCAATGTACCCAATGTACCTTTACCTCCAGGCCACAAGATTTTAATCAATCCTCACTTTCGGGGCGCTGTTCAATCGACCAACGACGGTAAGTCTTTGAAAAAAGTTATTTAGCCAAATTTTCGGCGATTCTATTGCTGCGGTAATGTCCGACTGTAAGAAATTTCTCGATTCTGTATTGTGACCTAGACATGGGGGACAATACAGGACACTATTTTTTTTGTTTCAAAGACCACGCCGAACGTAGAAAAGGACAGCGAAGCTCGAGAGGCCTCGGTCGCCGAGAAATGTAAACATAACTAATCCAATAACAAAAAAATTCTTTATTTTTCATTATTTTTTTATGGGACTTTGACTACCATATTCGTGGCATTTTTCTAATGAAAATGATACCAATTATGATATAATTCCAATTATATTTACTTGTGTAATGAATGATGAAAGGTTTCGACGCAAAGAAGGACAGCGTATGGGAGAGAAAAAGACACGGAGAGTCACGGCGCGCCGGCATAGTTCAAAGCATTTCCCATATGTTGTTCTTCCTTGCGTCCGAAACATTCATCATTAATTACACAAGTAAATATCATCGGAGTTATATCATATTTGGTATCATTTTTATTAGAAAAATGCCACAAATAAGTTGGTGAAAGTCCCATAAAAAAATAATGAAAACTAAAGAAATTTTGTAATTGGATTGGAGGCAGCTCGAGCTTCTTGGCCCAGTGGAATGGGCATCGTAGCGACATACAGTTAAGCTTTTTCAGCAAGACTTACAGTCGGACATTACTGTATAACTATTGCCGATACTACGCAATACCACAATACCTTAACCGAGCAATCTTCTCTTTCACACGAAGCAGCAAGGCTGGTATGGGATTCCGCTCAACAACAAACACCTTTGTCGTCGCAAATTCCTAGCAGTCACTTCCCACAATCCGTATCGTCTTATCAAAGTCAAAATCCCTATGGTCAGACGCAGCAACAAAGACCCCCGCACTACCAACAGAATTATCAACAAAACAAAAGCGACGTATGTATTTAGAGAAATTTCTTTCTTTCTCTGGAGAAAGAAGAAAAAAAATTTCTCTGCGAACACGTACACGTTTCGTGGACATGAAATAACACGTATCAATTCCATATTCAAAATAGGATCCCTATGCGTACTTCTCGGACGTGTGGCAAGAGAACAAGTCTCAGAAGAGTCAGAGTGGAGGAACTCTCGGTAAACAATATTCCACCGAAAGTAATTACACGCGAGATGGTGGCTACGAGGCTGCCTCCAAATATAAGTCTGGTCAATGGGAACCGAAAAACAGTTACCAAGAGGTAAGTAACGTATCCGTACAAATGATTGCAATACAATGCAATATAATACAATACAAAATTATATCTGTGTCTGTAAGGAAAAACGCCGTATGTCTCTCTCTCTCTCTCACATAATTTCAAAAAAATTGAGTTTATGCGTTAATTGAGCTTTATAGTATAGGATTTACGTATTTACCAGAAAAGAGACATGGAAACAAATTCGGAAGGCTAAAAAAATAATGCAATTTAACCGATGTCCTATGCCAAAGCATTAGTGATCAAAACTTTAAACGGCAATATCTCGAAAGTGAAAGTATGTGACACATGCAGCGTTCTTCTTGACAACCACAGATATTACTTGTTTCGAATTTCGATGAGATTCATTTCTTATGCGTGTCCATTAGGATCATAGAGGGACTCACCAGAATTATCGGGACAGAGATTTGCAATCGAAACCTAGAAGCGACTATATTCCAAAGAGTAGGCCGCCCTCCTCGAATACGTACCGCGAGAGTTACGATCAAAACCATGCGCAACAAAAGTCACCTGGTAACAGACTCGCGAATGCTTTGGTAAAATCCAGGTTGCCACAAAAAAGAATCTCCGATCCGGTAGATAGACCTTTACGCGACCTAAGTCCAAAACGCATGAAAGCTAATAATAGGAACCTTCAGGAAGTGCGAACGGTAGATACTTTAAGTACTACGAGTACCGAGAAGAAGGTACATACTTTATTTCACACTCTTTACCGTACGATGCGAATGATGCTTCGTCGTGTAGAGTGTAGACAAATAAAACGGTAACGTATTGTCTGGTAAATTAAATACATATTTCAGGACGAAGAGAATGATCCGGAAATGGAAGAGTACAGAAAGAAAATGGAAGAACAGAAGCGACTTAGGGAAAAGATTTTACGTGAAAAGGAAAATAGGCGAAAAATGGCTGCAATGGAGAAGCAAAGTGAAGAAGCTAAGGCTGAAAGCAATGCGTGTATGTATTTACATACAATATGTTTTAGTACTCTTGCAAAAAAAACATATTTCCGCAAAATAAATAAACACCTATCCTTATAATTTTCTCAAATATCGTGCATATAATCGTACGCTCTATATAGAAAAAATTTCTTTTCCAGCAAACGAAAGTACACGGGATACGAAACCGATGTCGGTACTTATGGGAGTTGTAAAAGATGCTTCTACGAACAAAGGTCATATCGGTATTGGCAGAGGACGCGGTCGTCCTATCAATACACAAGCTACCGAGGTACAGCAATAAAACTACTGTATTTTCTTAATTATTAGTATTAGTGGTACAAAGACAATGGGAATACGACAATTTTTGTCGACTGTGTAATTATTTTGTAAATTATCGAATAGGATGAGCATATTTACCTCCACACTATAGTAAATTTTGTTTCTTTTTGGAACATTCGTAAGCAATGTATATGCTCAACACACTGATGGAAAGTGCACAAAGTATCAGCATACCTCGTATCATCTCGTGTTACGTTAAAATACTGATTACTGTTCGAGTGCATTGTACATACATAAATATATTCGTATATTGCAATTTTACATACATATTTAAGAGAGTTGTCGCATTTTTTTATACATCACTGAGAAGTATATCAATTTTAAATATTAATCATTGCCAACAGAGAGAATTGAAGTACACAAATTCCAAATGAAATATAGAGCCGAATAAGTTATGTATATGTATATATGTGTGTATATATGTATGTGTATATATATACATATATGTACATATATTTATAGATGTTACTGTATATTTTTTACTCATGTTTCAATAAAATATATTTTTTAAGTACTTTTTGTTCTTTTTCATTTCCTCCAAATTATAACGATTATCTATCGTAGAATGATCTATACTCTTGAATGTAAAAGAAATATCGCGTTGGTGGATGGATCTTTTAGGCAAATGTCTAGATCATCGATATATTATACATATAATGTTTGTGATTACCGAATGCAGTTTGGTGACTCGACAAATTGAAATATCTTTACGATTTCTGTTGTAGGCTGCAGAAAAACCATCGTGCATACGAATTGTAAGAACAATACAGACTGCACAGCCGAACGAGTCGGTAGACTCTGCCAAGGACAATAACTCTGGGCATACGATTGTCCAAGCCAACGACAGTACCAAAGTTTTGAGTATGCAATCTGGTACACGACGTGTCGTAATACAGAAATCGTTGTCGAATACTCACAAAATTGCCACCACTATCCAAAAGACAGTGTCGAATCTACAAAAAGGTCAGGTGGTGTTACAAAACAAGATAAGTAGTCCTATGCAGGCTACAACTCAAAAAGCTGGTCAGAGTCAGTTGGACCCATCGAAGAAATTGATAACGGTCGGACAGAGGATCGGCAACAATCCGCAGAGAATCTTTAAACAAAAGCCAACTATAAGTCTACAGAAAACTATCGTCAGCGTACAAGACGCGACGAATGTTAATGCACAAAAGATTGTTGCGAATACCCAGAACAATCAAAGAGTTGTACTTCAAAAGACGCTGGCTCAACAAAAAAAGCTACCAGAGATAAAAACGAATACCGTTAAGGTAGAAAATTTAGCAGCGAGTACATCCGAGGCACAAATTAGACGTATGTGTCAAGGGATTGGAACAATTGAGGTGACTATTTTTGCATGAGAACATTAACCATCGATTCAAAATGTTTTCTTTTACGCGTCGTAACTTTCGCTTCAATCTCATCGATTTCATTTTTATATTATTTTAACAGAATCATTATGCAGAATTTAGTTTGCTATTATTATTTAAGAAATGATTTCATTCGGATGTCGCAGCTATTGCGCGTACTATATTCAAGATTTCAAAGATAGAGCGCTACAAGTTTCATATTTTCTTTAACTCGATCAAGACCAAATTCTTCCAATCTTAAGTATACTGAAATACTTACGTCATTTTGATATGTCCGATAACGATACTTGCTATCGCAAACGAAACAATTATTTTATTCGTCGATCGATGTATGTATCGTCTTTGCGTATACGCTTCTCGGTTCCATTAACCCAGACTGAAACTCATGTAGCAATATATTTTACAATGTATAGTATTATTTCGCGTAACATGTAAAAGCTTTATTTCAGTTTAGTAAACGTCGAAAGAGAATTCATTTGAATTTTTCCAATGTATAATCGGTCAAAGCTACTTCCAAAGCTTGGTTTACGTTACCACCTTTCTTTACCAAGATTTTGTAATACATTTATCTTATTGGTTTTTTCTTTTTAATAAACAATCTACTTTTTAGTTTAATAATTACTTGTTCGTATTATTCGTGTTGTAGAGCATACAAATGGGCGAACGTAGCGCAACAATTGTGTTTAAGACGCAGTCCGCTGCCATGGTGTTTCACAAGAAATACCAGCGCAAAATGATAGACCTTTCGCTGATAACTGTTTGCCTTGTACCGCAATCGAGCGGGACTAAGACCACGGCTGCCGTTGTCAAAGTTTCTTAAAGGATATACTAGCCAACCCTGTACCACAAATACCAAAAAAAAAAATCATAGTATAATTACATTTGTGATTAAATGTAACAATTCACAATTTAATTGAAGCAGCCTGCGTATAATTCAATGTGCATTTCATATTTTACATACTTCTTACTTAGAATGTATACGTATACATACATATATATGTGTATAAATATGTACAACATATATGTATATATGTGTGTATATATATAATTATATAGAGAGAAAGAGAGACTATATATATAGTAATGCAAAGATTAGGAAAACATATTTTTGGCTGCAAATGAATTGTATAATATACCTTTATAAACAAGAGGTAAAAAATATCCTAACAATTTAATTTGTACATATGTCAAATGCAATGTATATTTCGTATAAAAATACACGTGGTAGATACAACAGCGTGCTGTACATTTAAGGGCTACTATATATTTACCATACATAATATATATGTATATGTATAACGAAAAAATTCGTAAATTATGATTTCAAACGCAATGCGTACATGTCGATAAATAAAATGTAAATCTTATAATTTACAGATTTAACAGTACTACAAATTTAGATCTAATTATGTATTAAAAGTTAAACCTTTATAATACGTTATGATAGATTACATTTTAAATGTGATGTATCGTAACAAATTTAACATTAGTTTAGATACGCATACTCGAACGATTTTATATAATGAACTTTCAAATCAAGACAACAAACGTCGATGACATTATTTATTATTATGTTTTCTACATCTCATTCAGTTTCCGAATCACCCCTTTTTTTCATTCCAATTGTAAACAAAGAAAAACAGGCCATATGATGTAGAGAATTTCCCACCAAAATCCAATTATTCATTCAAGCAAGTAAGTTATCGTAGCAGTCGTCATAAACAATAGGAAAGTTTGTAAGCTGTAAAAGAAATTCAAAAGAGATAATCGAATCGTGCGATAATGGCGCACGTGTGTATACAAACAGATATATAAGTCGGATCAGAAAAAGTGTAAATAGACGAGAGGGAGAAAGTCCTCTGAGAAGGAGAGTAGCGAAAATCTTTTGGGTTAATCTTTTTTTGTAAATTTGTTATTCTTAATTTTCCTCGGTTTATCTCCTTGAAGGAAATAAGAGTTCTCGAAATTTCTCACACAGTTAGAGGACAACCTTTGACGAATTTCATTTTCATACTTTTACATTACAGAAACTACAAATTGTGATAGACAATTTTTCAACAGCAAATTGTATAAAACTATCGAAATCATAACTAGACTGCGGATCTTTATGCAAAATAAAAACTGTTTGAATCAATTGTAAAAAACATACGGGTCAAATAAAATTGCCATTCTTTTCAATTGCCAAGATGAAAATAATACATGGACATTCATAAATTCTTGTAATCCTTTTACTGTTTTAAATTACATCTACTTATTTTTACAATAAATGCATAAAATTCGCAGTCTAAAAACAAAAACCACCCCTCATCTCGTAATTAAATTTTCCTTAAATTTCATTTTTAATCGTACTCGATATCGATACAATTGAGACACGTGCTTTACAGACGTAAATATATACCTACACACCTATGCACGAGCACGATGACGAAAATACGTATTGTTTGTTTAAAGACGCATGCGCAATTGCGCGCTAAATAGATAATTCTTTTATGTGCTGTGCTGAATTGTGTTTGCTGTGCCGTGCATGTGTGTGTCATTTTGGCGTTACAAGTTCCACCTAAGAGTCAAGTTGTTTCTTCAATTACTGGAAATATACGTACCGCTGTTAATATGGCTTCGACTCAAGTCGATTGGGGTAAATATCCGGACGAACAAGACAAATTATCCGCAAAGGTAATATTCTCCGCAAACGTACTAAATATAACACCAGCGTAACCTCACATTTCTTTGTTTATACATGTTTTTCATTGACAATAAGACACGAGTCTTTTATCGGGATACATTGAAACCTTAGTGTCGGGATATCAATACCTTATCGGACTAGAAAGAATAATCTACCTTGTTATAATTAATCATTATCGACAGGTGTCTAGTTTAAACATAGAAAAACAACCTGTGGAAAATGTATCGAACAATACAGAGACGAAGAGCGAAGATGGGACGGAGGAGCAGATCTCGCCGGCAGAAAAATCGTTCTTGCAAAAAATTATACGCAAAGGTTTAGTAGTAACGACAAAGGATATAGAAGTTCAAAGAAAAGACCCATCTTCGCCTCTATATAGCGTTAAAACTTTTGAAGCTCTCCATCTGTACGTATATTTTAAATATATTAGAACATAATTACAACGTTTATATTATATTTAAACGTATATATTAAAACATATTTTCAATAACACGTTTCCTAGAAAACCAGCTTTACTGAAAGGAGTATACGCAATGGGATTTAACGCACCATCGAAAATCCAAGAAACCGCTTTACCTACTTTACTCGCGGATCCGTAAGTTTATCCTTTGTTGACGGTATTTGATGTAATACGTTTATAATGAATTGAAATTTGGATAAATCGTTTACAGGCCCCAAAATATGATAGCTCAGTCGCAATCTGGGACTGGCAAAACAGCGGCATTTGTATTGGCGATGTTGAGCAGAGTAGATACATCGAAGAATTATCCTCAAGTGCTTTGTTTGTCACCGACTTACGAATTAGCTATACAGACAGGGGAAGTAGCAGCAAAAATGTCTGCATTTTGTAATGAAATAAAAATTAAATATGCAGTCAGAGGAGAAGAAAGTAACATATATTCTACCGTTACATTATAACCAATACTTGTACTTACTCTGATACAATGTATTTCATTATTTCAGTAAGTCGTGGATCGACGATCACCGAACACATTATTATAGGAACACCAGGCAAAGTTTTAGATTGGGCTGTTAAATTTAAGTTCTTTAGTTTGAGCAAAATATCGGTGTTCGTTTTAGACGAAGCAGATGTAATGATTGCGACGCAAGGCCATCAAGACCAATGTATTCGTATTCACAAGTAATTGAAGCGATCAATTTAATTGCATTATACGCATTTATGAATTTATTTATTTACGCATTATACGTTTTACTTGCACAGGCAACTTCCACGCAAATGTCAAATGATGTTTTTCTCTGCAACGTATGAACCAGAAGTCATGAAATTTGCGGAGATTATAGTTAATAATCCTTTGATAATACGATTGTTGAAAGAAGAAGAGAGTTTAGATAATATTGAACAATATTATGTAAAGTGCAAAGATTTGGAAGAAAAGTATACAGCCATTACCAATATTTATGGTGTGATAACAATAGGACAAGCAATCATTTTTTGCCATGTAAGACAGCAGCACTGAAATTTTGTCCGTTTATACATTGGTATTGCGAATCTAATAACGGTTTGTGTTTGTCCGCAGACTAGAAAAACGGCAAATTGGTTAGCAGAAAGAATGACAAAAGATGGTCATGCTGTAGCTGTTTTATCTGGTGAATTAACGGTCGAACAAAGAATATCTGTTTTGGATCGATTTAGAGAAGGTCTTGAAAAAGTTCTCATCACGACGAACGTCTTAGCTAGAGGTATTTATTTCGATTGATTATTAACGAGTCGTTTAAACGAGTCATTCGATACTTAAAAATATATTGTTCGTCTCTCAGGTATCGATGTTCAACAAGTAACGATAGTAGTCAATTTTGACCTACCTATGGATCAAAATTGGAAAGCGGATTGCGAAACATACTTGCACAGAATTGGCCGAACGGGACGATTCGGTAAATCTGGCATCGCTATTAATTTGGTAGATTCGTCGCACGCAATGGCAATTTGTAAAGAGATAGAAGCACACTTTGGTAAAAAGATACGTTATCTCAACGCTGAAGACGCAGATGAAATTGAGAAAATTGGAGCCTAGGTTAGTTTGTAAGATATACATACAATTATGCTTTTTATCAGATATGTGTAGACATTTCAAATATGTGTATTACTTCCGAAAAGAATAGACCTTTGTACACTCAACACATCAATTTTCCTATTTTCTTTTTTAGTACCACGTATTAAGCAATTTCATAATTTCACTTCGATTCACAATGATTTTACCTTACCAATTTTTTCGATAAATTATCGAAACATGACACCTGGATCGGTAATATTAAAGAATTTAAGGAATATAGGAAATAATGAAATATTTTTGTATATTACAATAACAGAATAATTTTTGTGCAAGGAAGCGCATCTTCTTCTTAATATAATTATAGTTATTATATTACAAATAACTCGCTTTAAGCGACACCTTTCTTTTGATAGTTTCCCGATTAAATTAATTTAACGATCTACGAAAATATGATATTGTGATAAAGGGATCGCGCTTTATGTACATAGAAATACATAATATGAGAAGAAATTGATTACTCGTCGTATGTGAATTATATCTTGTATACAAATTTGTGTACTTCAATATTTTATAGATAAATTGTATCGAGGTGTTTAAGCACAGCCTACAAAATTAATCGAAAAAATGTCAGAGAAAAGATGAATATACATTCGTAAGTACATCGGTACTGGAATAAGATTTATTTTTAAATTTATTTTCCTTCGATCGGCGGAAAACAAAGAATGTTTGTAACATTGCATGTGCTAAACTCTAAACAATTGACTGACAGCTACGTATAAAGAACCGATTTTCTCGCGAAATGTTACAAAGATCTAGCGTTAAGGGGAAGTGAATTTGTTTGAAATAAACACACAATCACATAATTGAAACATACTTTTATTGAGACTAAAAAATGGAAAATAAATTTGTAACATTTACGAATAAAGTACAAGAACTTGTTTTTCTATCCTACTTTGCGATACATGTGTTTGTACACTTGCGTTTCCTTTCATCCATGCGCGGATGAAAAATTGTGTTCTGAATTATGTCAATCCAGAAAGTAATTTGTTGCTGTTGTATCCCGTTGAAAATTTGTCAGTGGCGAAACGATGAATCGATTTGGTATATTATTTGAACGCAAAACAAGTAAGTGACTTTCTGAGTGAATGAAAATAAATCTGTTTTCTGAAACTGTGAATTTTGTCGATTCGATCATCTAAAACGTAAAAAGTTGTTATACTTTTCGCATCGTGTTCTGTGTATAAGTTGTCGCAGAACATTAAATTTCTACGTTCTTGTTTGTTAAATCTATATGCTTTTGGTAAAATGCTAATGCTTATAAATGCGTAACACAAAGATAAATGGTTATGGAACAAATATTACAACATGTAAGTAACAAATTTGTTTTCGGTGTGTTTCTCGTTCGCTCGTTTCAATGTACAACTGTACTAGACACGTTCAACGTTCCGATCACGCGGTTGGAAATGATGGTCGTGCATTTGCAACTCTAATCGCTGTGTACAACTGAGAAGTTAACATTGCGACTGAATTGCAATATTGGCCAAATATTAATGAGAATAGAAAATTCAGTCTTTACGCGAGATAACACGCTTCATTACATGCCCATGCCTCCCATACCACCCATACCGCCCATTCCACCCATACCGCCACCCATTGGCATCTGAGGTTCTTCTTTAGGCAACTCTGTTACAAC
The DNA here is from genome assembly GCA_028455795.1 of Lasioglossum marginatum. NCBI lineage: Eukaryota > Metazoa > Arthropoda > Insecta > Hymenoptera > Halictidae > Lasioglossum > Lasioglossum marginatum. The sequence continues at coordinate 4,625,855 of CM052261.1, read as the reverse complement.
TGCTTCCGCAGTTGTGAGCAACGATGCAACACCCGCAGCGTCGGTCAGCGCTGTACGTACTACTTTTGTCGGGTCGATAATTCCTTTCTCGATCATATCGACGTATTCGTCGTTTAAAGCATCGTAGCCTAAACTACTTTCGCTAACTTTTGCCACTACTACACTTGCGTCAACACCTGCATTCTGAGCAATTTGTAAACACGGCATACGTAAAGCATTGGCTACAATTTTAATTCCTGTTTCTTGGTCACTGTTCGACGATTTAATATTTTTCAAAACTGGAATACATCTCAGAAGGGCGGTTCCACCTGTAAAATAAACTGGTCTCAATCTAGTTCTAGTGAAATTTTATCATGACCAGTAGAGATTACTCTGTTATTAGCAGTCGGATCGAAAATGTTTTATCACACATAGCATGGTTTCAATACAGCTTTCACGTGATTATAGCAAATTTTTTGTAAAAAAAGCAATTTTTGCATTTGTTTCCGCAATTTTTTTGCAATTTCATATGTTATAATATTTACCGAATTCGCCTTGAAATCTGCTAACAAATAGGTGTATTTGCAAAAAATTGAAGGTGACCTTGAAAAATCATGAGAAAAAAGAGTTAACAAAAATCTTGTCGATCGGACTGTTAATAACAGAGTAATTTCTACTGGTCACGATTCGTGGTTCACCCTGTATAAGTATAAATATAAATAAATAGAATAAATCAAAGAAAATTGCAAAGAAACTTGAAACATTATATCTACCTCCTGGAACGATGCCTTCTTCGACCGCAGCACGAGTAGCATTGAGAGCATCGTGAACTCGATCCTTCTTCTCGTTAACTTCCACTTCGCTACTACCGCCGACTCTCAAAACTGCGACTCCCGATGCTAATCTTGCCAAACGCTCTTGCAGCTTTTCCTTTTCGTACTCTGAAGTTGTATTCGCTATTTGATCTCTAATTACATCCGCCCTGTGGTCGATGTCATTCTTTTTTCCTTTGCCTTTAAGGATGAGCGTATCGTCCTTTGTAATTACTACCTCTCCTACTTCGCCTAGATCGCATGCTTGTACGTTTTCTAACTTGATGAGATTCGCGTCGTCCCCAAAAACGATTCCACCGGTCAAAATGGCCATATCCTGAAGCGTTGCTTTTCTATTGTCTCCGAAACCAGGTGCTTTAACAGCAGCCACTTGCAAACCGATTTTCAATCTGTTTACCACAAGGGTCGACAAAGCTTCGCCGTCAATATCTTCAGCGATAATGACTAATGGTTTTCGCTGTGAATTCGCTAATTCCAAGGCTGGAATTATCGATTGTACAGACGAGATTTTTTTCTCACTGAAGAGCAAAAGTGCATCTTGAAATTCAACTTTTGCTCCTTTACTAGAATTTATAAAGTACGGAGATATGTAGCCTCTATCGAATTTCATTCCTTCTATAACCTCGAGTTCGTCGTGCAGTGTTTTACCGTCCTTCACTGTGATAACACCTTCCTTTCCAACTTTCTTCATGGCATCGGAAATAAGATTGCCGATAGCTTTGTCTCCGTTAGCAGAGATAGTTGCGACTTGCGCGATTTCCTCTGGCGTAGTGACTGGTTTGCTTAAAGCTTTCAGTTCGTCTTTAACTTTGTCCACTGCTAACATAACGCCTACAATACGAATGTTAAAGAAAATTAATTAAGTAAAAAATTGCTCTTCGAATGAAGTACTCCAAATCTTATAGTAATTCTCTATATAGGGATTGTAGTATATATTATAATTAGACTGCGGATCTTTATGCAATTATGGCTTTCGCAAATTTTCAAAAAATGCTAGGATATAAAATACGACAGAATTTAGTACGATTCTAATTTATTTCAGATCTAAAAAGGCTACTACCATGGAAAATAAGATTTTATTTGATTTGAGCTTCTGAAAATTCGTCTACAAAAATTGCAAATTGCATAAACATCTGCAGTCTAATTATAATATTTAGATCTCTTTACCTCTTCTTATTTCTACAGGATTGGCGCCTTTGCTAATTTTTTCAAAGCCTTCTTTAGCGATAGCTCTGGCTAAAACTGTAGCCGTCGTTGTGCCGTCACCTGCTTCTTCGTTGGTATTATTCGCTACATCTTGTACCAACTTTGCTCCGATATTCTGAAATTTATCTTTCAACTCTACTCCCTTTGCTACGGTTACACCGTCTTTAGTGATCTTCGGACTACCCCAGCTTTGTTCCAATATAACGTTACGACCCTTAGGACCCATTGTTACCGCAACAGCATCAGCTAAAATGTCCACGCCTTGCAACATAAGCGCTCTAACTTCCGATCCAAAACGTACATCTTTAGCGTAAGAACGAGCTTGTAATTGGCGCAAAGCCGCACCGCGCAACACGGTCGGTAGTCTGTGCATCTAAAAGGACACGAAGAAAAACTTGATTATTTTCACAATTTCAATTTATACTGGTGATTAGAATTTTCTGAAAGTTAAATTTTTCAGTAAGTATCAGGTAAGCGCCGTTTTATGAATTAAACATACATTCGTAAAACCTATAATTTATTTCACGACGATGATGATCGAAAAAGATTTAAGTGCGCGATAGACGTACGGTTACTTTTGAAAATGTGGTTATGTAAACTACCGCGTGAATGATAACAAAGAGTCTCCAAGGTAGATTATTTTAGAGAATTATTACATTTTTTAGCATCATTTTACATAAGAATTAATGTCACAATACACGTTCTAATTCTATTTCGGGGAATTCGTTCTTTCTATTAAAATTCTAACAAACAACGCATCCTAACCCGACCGGCTAACTCATGGAGCACAATGTCGATGAAGAAAAAAAATATTGTTAGCCTTAAAAACTAAAAATCTAATAAAATAAAGATGATCTAAAACAATTGTGATCATACATGCAAATAACATGATAACACTCATCTTATTATGTACCCATACTATTACATACGAACATGAATTTATAAAAAAACATACAGATAGAAAAATGAGTCGATCTCTAGACGAGAAGAACAAAAAGAGAATTAAATGATGAAATAGACATTGTAACGACAAATAATCTGAGTAGAATTTAGCCGGTTAACAACACGGATAGAGCTAACGCAGATTTCCCGTAAAATAAACGGCGATAGTTTGGTTAAAATATTTTTACCTTTATCTAATGAAATAGCAAAAGGAGTTGGTTAAGAAATCGCAACTGCAAAAGTAATTGAAAATCGTCGCAGCGTGACCGCACGTTGTCTCCCCACGAGAATGAGATGTGTGAATAGTGTGAACTGTGACCAGTGAAGACCGTGAGCGAATAGAGAAGGAGCTTGCGCTATCACATGGATACTCTGTTCCCCTCCCTCTCCTTCTTATTCGAACATAACCATCAAATTTTCGATCAAGAAACGTGGAAAAATCCATATTTTATACTTATACGAATGAAATACAACACGAATCAAATAAAATCTTTGTAATATCTTTATTCCTATTTGTTTAAAGACATTCCATGCACCGACATCGCCGATACATCTTTTTTCTGTGGGATGTCGAGTTTCTAGAATGTACTATTAGAACTCGTCTCGTGTGATGCAATCGTTTCGTACACACCAATCGCATTCGTTGAAAAACCGACGAGTTCGTTTTCTTCTCGATACTGCTCGATTTTCAGATGATCGCATAGAAAACATGATCTCAAAGTGGTTTATGAACAAGAAATTAAAAAGAGAATTATTATTATTATGTTCTTATCGCGACCTATATACTTAGATTATTTATTTACATATACATATTTGTAAAACGTTATAACGGCTAATACTCATAGGCAAAGGAGCATAGGAGACGTTTTTTATTATATTCTTTCCAGAGATAAACTAATTAGGCTTATGCCCATTAATTCTACGCATATGGTATACATATCTATAGATTAACAGTAAACATATAACATTTGAAATAACAAAAAATATACTATTTAGCTTTACTCCAATTTTTATGGTATACATATATTCAGTATATGTATACATATATTATTAGAGATACAACATTTAAATTGCAAATAGTTACCAAATAATGATACTACATATAGTTACCAATTTTCACTGAGCTAATAGAGTACAAATTTTTAGGTCTGGCAACGAGAGTGCTGTGCCGGAGTCATTTTTGACCGGGAACATCCAAATTCTCATTTAAGTACTCAATTTGTGGCAATTAAACTAACTGAATAGCTGTTCCATTGAGGATATCGGAAAGACTAATGTATCTACACGAGATATCATCAAAAGTAAATTTTTAAAAATTATTAATTAGAGCTGTGAACGGTCCTAAGCATTGCCAATTATATAAGCATAAAAATCGTCCGTTGTCCGAGGGTAACATATACATAAGTATACTTAAATACATAATATGTACATATATAAATATTCTCTGTAAATACATCCACGTTCGCATTGTCCCCTAAATACGAAAAGGCACGAGAACGACAGCACTGGAGAGCACTATCTAGCGGCCATCTTCGATATTTAAGTCTACAGTTACGTAACACGTGTTATAAGTACGTGAGTACGAAGTTCCCATCGCGCTCACAAAATCGATGAACGCTTGGTGGCCATTGGTGGGGCAAAGAAAGATTGTACGTGTAGAGGGGAGACTGGAAATTTCGAGAAAATCAGAGAGATCTCCAAACTGCTGCGCTTCTCTACATATATAGGTTACGTTAGCGTTACACAACGTGCACGAGTGTGCTTGCCGGTTGTGTTATATCAGGAAAGAGTTTTAATAACGTCTTAATATAATATTCGAAATGGTAAGACTTTTGAAACTTATAATAACTTGAATTCGCTATGAATCAATTTACATATCGTATAATATGTCAATTAGTAATACTTGTATTTACACAGTTTTCAAGATAACCTTAAAAAATTAATCATTTCAACAGATATACTTAATGCAAGAAATATTCTACCGCGTAAATACAAATTATTCTAATAAATTTCAAATTTTCAAAATGTCTAGTATACATTACTTATTTATTTTCATCAGTAATTTAAAGAATGCTGATCCTTGCAAATTCTGTCGAAGGCCGGCAATGGTTTTTTTTTGTTCTTGTAAACAGAGAAAAAAAAATGACTACAAACCAATCGATTAAACGAAAGACTAAACGTGAAAGACAATTTTGTCATTGATTCGTGTAATTACGGTTACAAATTTTATTACAGTTCCTAGCAGATAATCTTAAAGAAATCGTACCTTGCAAATTTGTGAATTACTAGTGCAATTTGTGAATATCAATAACTTTTTATTCAAACATATTCCGAATTATTGACGTAACGAAACTTTTTTTCAAAATTACATTATGCATAGCCTCGAAGTAATTGCTGTTAGAATGATATGTTCGACTGTGTGGTCCGGATAAGATTTAATATTATTTTCGTTTTAGGCTGCGGCTAATGCCATTAAGAGACTCGTACCCCTCTTCGATAGAGTGCTCATACAAAGAGCCGAAGCTATAACCAAAACAAAGGGAGGTATCGTTCTACCGGAGAAAGCTCAGGCAAAAGTTTTACAGGGCACTGTAGTGGCGATAGGACCCGGACAACGAAACGAGGTAATAGAATATATTTATAATTGTACAAGAAAACTATTATGTTACTAATAGAACGATAGTAATAGCTTTCACTTTTGTTTTAGAAAGGAGAACATGTTCCTCTGAGCATCAAAGTTGGCGATACCGTTTTATTGCCAGAATATGGCGGAACTAAAGTAGAGCTCGAAGAAAATAAAGAATTTCACTTATTCCGCGAGTCGGATATATTGGCAAAGTTGGAAGTTTAGACTGTATCGATCTTAAGTTTAAAATCCTCTAAATATTAAACACTATTCTTTGAAAAATTTCTGAAATTGTTAAACTGATGTGTATACGTCTGTATGCACGTATGTATGTATATATGTATACATATGTACAAGTTTGACTCGTACATAGTTCACAGTTGTTCAAAATAAATATAATGTCACACATACTAAAAGAAATAAAACGTTGTTAATCACGTTTCTAAAATTATCATTTAATCTGTTGTCTTTTGTTAACTTGAAACGGATCTCGATTATTTGTACCATTACAGCGGAATGAAATAAAGTCTATTGACATTGTTGGAATACAAGACTTTTTAATTGTATTTACATTTGTATACTTAATATATATCTTGTATATTCATAGTAAATAAAGTAATTTTATAATTTTCAATGCACATTTTAACGTAGGTGTTCTTTTATTGTTCTTATTTTAGCTTAATACTTTTCTTTACACCAGCTTTAATACCAGATATTTCTCCAGCATATCGAACTATTTCTTTCCTTACTTCTCTCACCTGTAACATAAAAAGTTTTAGTTTCATTGAAATATTTATTGTAGAATAAAATAGAATGCGAATACGTACAGCACCCTTTCGTCGAATTTTCGCTTTACGATACTTATTTCTGTGTTTTACTCTAGGATTGCGTTGATCTTTTTTACGACGCGGTGTTAAACCTTTATTCTTTGCTATCTGATACGTAATTCCTCTTTTGCCTTCGCTTTCAATTACCAAATCTCTCGTATTACTATCTTCTATTTCCTTTTCTTCTTCTTCTATGGTATCTTCTATTTTCTCTTCCTCTATACTCGTATTGCTTTCCAAATCGTCCACTTTCTCTACAGTTATATCTTCAGAGTTCTCTTCTTCGTCTGCAAAATGTTTCTTCCCTGTGTCGTATTTAGATTTTGCTAACTGTTGACTTGTAATTTTTGTGTTTACAGATTTTTTTATATGACCAAGTTTTTCTTTGAAATGATTAGACACTTTCGTTTTGTCGGTTTTTACTTCGGAACCATCTGATATATTATACAATGGTTTTCCTTGTTTCCTAGCTGTCAATATTTCTTTGATCTCTTCTATTAGATTTCCTTGTCCTGACTCTAACTGAGTCATCAATTGGCTGTATTGCGCCAAACGTTTTATAACAGGATGAGAATTTACAGGCAATCTTTTTGCTTTCAGCATTAAATAAAACGATATATTGATACAGTAATTCAATAAAACGTCATACTTTGTTTTTACAAAAGATACCGCCTGACTATTGGAAAATGCGTTGATTTTAGCCAATTCCAGAAATGGTCCTAATACATCTTTTGCCTCTGTTAGGTGATCTAAATCATAAACAACAAATATTTATCGTAAAATAGATGAATTTAAATATAATAACATGAAATGTATCAAAGTTGTTTTACCTTTAAAGTTGTTTACAAGCACCATAAATTCTGGACTTTCTTTTTCCATTAGTGCTTGTTTCTGTCTTTTACTAAGTTTACTCAGATCAGTTTTTATAAATTGCTCCGTATCATCCAGGATTTCCTTTTCATTAGGTTTCGTCGGTTGTATAAAATCTAATCCAAAATCGGCGTCGTCTAATTGTTCTGCCAATCTTTTTTGAATGTTTCTAGCTTCCTCTTCTTCCATTTCTGCGTCGGCTAAATCCTTTTGACTAGTCGTAGCATAGTCAGGATCTACGTAATCCGTAGAATAATAAGCTTTTTTCTTTTTACCCCAAGCTTTTTCGTTTGGTAAATCATAATCTTCTTGTAATCCTTCGATATCCGATGCCATAGAATCTGCTTCGTCTTCATTCTCTGTAACATCTTGATCTTCATTTTCATTTTGTAAACCATAGACTTCGTAATCGCTATCGTAGTTTTCTGAAGAACGTCTATTTCGTACTTTCTCAAGTAATTTTCGCTCATTTTCTGGATATTCTTCTTCAGAATCTGTGACTTCGTTCATATCTACATCCTCTAAATCATCCATTTCTTTGCTCGCTTGGAATGTTTTTGTCCTATTAAAAAGTTGAAATCATAAAATTGTTAATTATCTGATTTCTCAATAAAAAGAAGACCATCCATAATCTATTCGATCAGTGTGCAATACAACTATTCGATTATTTTGAATAACAAATGTTCAATAAGGAAATACCAACAGAAAATTCTCTATACTCATATTGAAATTTGTTTTCTATATTTTATCATATTACTTATATTACTTATATTATTTTATATTTTTATATTAATCGAAAGAACACTATACCTTTTTTTATTCTTCATATTGAAATTTAAAACGACACGAAATATTGACACGTGATGCCCGAATATACCTAACCTCATACACAGCTGTACACAGCACCGTATAGTTTCCCCTTCCCCTCACAGCGTCGCGTTTTACCCCCACCTTTTCGTATCGTATCGTATCGCGTCTATTCTTCGTCTGTAATTCTAATATGTATCAGGAATGCAATTAGGATTTCGGAGTTGTTGCCGCGTTGCCAGCTAAATAATAATATGTAAACACATAGATATTTACTTACTTACATAGTCACATATGTATTATGTATATATATATACTGTTCACGGTTGGAAAGAAGTTATTTGGAAGAAATGCGTGTCTGATTGGTGTTAGGCCAACATAATTTTGCTATTGGTCGAAACGATAATGGCAACGAATCGAGTTCTATTCTCGATTTCTTTCCAACAGAAACAGACTGTCAGAAAGCATGCAGTTATAGGTACATAATAATTTTATTCCGTTAAAAAGATAAAGACAAAAACGAATGAATATTAAAAAAATATATGGGCAGAGAAAGTAGATACCTGTAAAAAGAAAAAGGCCGAATATGTAGGAAAATTAGTTCGAAAAACTTTCGACTTTCACGACGTCTATCAATAGAAAGTAACAATTACTTTTCATTTTTTGACAATATTCATTAGTAGACTGCGAATTTTATGCATTTACGACAAAAATGGACACGTACAATTTAAAACAGTGGACGTGTTAAAAATATCTAAGGACGTCCATGTATTACTTTCAGCAGAGAGGAAATGAGAGTGCTCACGCCCAGGTTTTGACCGTGTCCGATATAGTGCTGCCCCCACACAAAATCCTAGCCTGGATCAGCTCCTAGACCGGCGGTAGAGCGGACGCTTAGCCTGGATCAGCTCCTAGACCGGCGGTAGAGCGGACGCTTAGCTGTTTTATTTCATGCTAAAACTGGTGTGCTCTCTGTTACGTGGTAAAAGTGGGCTCTACCGTATAGGAGCTGTTCCGTGCTAAGCGTGAGCGTGCCAAACAGCGGAGTCAAGTTCAGAGATAGGCGTGAGCACTCTCATTTCCTCTCTGCTTTCAGCAATTGAAATAGGAATACAATTTTTATTTGCAGGCTCCTGTGTCCTGCAATCAATGCAAACAAAATCTTCGAAATAAAAAAAATTTGAGATCGGACCGAAGCGTCCGAGCATAATAAATGAAATAAAAGTATCAGTATATATATAAACAAAATTGGACTTTCTTCAGGTTTCATTCATAATTCATAATTGAAAGATTTTACCGATTCACGAAAAAACAAAGATTGAATCCAAGATTCGATTGTTTGGTAAACACTTGTATGCGTATAAACGACAAATGCAAATACCTTGCCTGCTTGGCACGGGGTACGGGTTACACGGGTTACGCTTGTTTATGTATATTTTATTAAACGGTAAATTGTTGTATTCCGTAACATGTATTCGTTCGACGAATTTAAAAGGATTCGATGTTCAAGCTTGAGATGTCGTAACAAATACGCTGTCTGTTATTTCTGGCATTAATGTTACATTAATTAGTGTAACTATGTATTCCGAAATATAATCTTCAGAAGAAAAGTTTTCGACGTAACCTAACCTTCCTGAGCACACATCGTGTACCTAACCTATTTAATATAGAATGTATATCGGATATGTGCCACCACGTGGCGCTGCGAATCATCATGCGATCAAACATATTTAATCGTTATCCAAGAAGTTTTCGAATAAAACGATAGAAATTCCATCTGGAAATACGTTATTCCGTAAAACAGAAACATGTTTAGTCAGGAAAGTCAATGTTTATTTACATGGAACACTGTTTCGAACGATATGAAAAATTGTATTAGGAATGGCGCCAAGGCGTCGCCATTTTCATGAAACTTTACCAAGACGGTAAATCGAGAAGGCTGTGGGGAGGAAGAATTCCTGAAAGAGAGTGTGCGTGTCGGAAAACTAGAGGAAAAATCACGAAAAACCGAGAATAATGAACTGGCCGTAAGTATATCATCCTTCCATGCTATTTTTCGTCGGTATGATTCGTTTCAAGCACAAAACACGGGGCCTATGGCATGGGACTTCCGTTTAATGAACAGGAACAGGAAGTTCCTCGCAATCTGAAATGGCAAAATAAAAACATCCTGTACCGAGGAAAATTTCGAAAAATACACACGCTGCATTTCCGAGCGGATAGGCAAAAGCGAATAGATTGTGTCGATACCGATGAATTCAACTCGAATTTTCAATTTTTCCGACCTACTTTCGATTTCGGTGACTCAAGGTCGAGCAACACCAGCGGAATTGCTCAGAGTGAAAAATGGAATGGTCACAGCTAGCCCAATTTACTTTGAAAAAAGTCCAATCGATAACAATTGTTATGGATCATTTGATTTTAGTGTGCACCAAAAAGAACGGGACTAAGTTGAATACACGAAAATGCAAGCTGAAAGTATTTGTACTAATGATATCGAGGGTCTGGATACCGATACCCTTATTCCTGTACGTAGATCTGCCTTTCGTTGTAATATCCCTTATCGTTTGTTACTTTGAAAGGATGCTGTATGAACTAATGATATTTCTCAGGTCGAAATCCTTGACGTGTCTCATCGTGTGAGATCTCAAGATGCCATATCGATAGTAGAATTAGGAAAGCAACTGCTCTTTAGCGCAAAATATGGAGACACCGATACGGTCCGCGACCTTATGTGCAGAGGGGCACCCTTCACTACAGACTGGGTATATATATCTATATATATAAATATTATATATATACAGGATGAACCATGAATCGTGACCAGTAGAGAGATTACTCTGTCATTAGCAGTCCAATCGAAAATCTCTTTATCAGGTATAGCATGGTTTCAAGATAGCTTTCACCTGATTATAGCAAATTTTTTATAAAACAAAAATTAAAACAGCAATTTTTTGCAATTTTTTCAGAGAAATCCTCTAACAGATAGGCGTAAAAAAATTGTAGGTGTATTTGCAAAAAATTGAAGATGAACTTGAATAATCATGAAAAGTAGAGTTGAAAAATTTGCTATAATCACATGAAAGCTCTCTTGAAACCATGCTATACCTGACAAAAACATTTTTGATCGGACTGCTAATAACAGAGTAATCTCTACTGATCACGATTCGTGGTTCACCCTCTATATCCATATACACATATATCGCGTACAGCATAATAATTGTATTATCTGCATTGTTTTTTGTTAGCTGGGTACCAGCGCATTGCACTTTGCTGCGCAGAATAATCATACGGATACTGCAGAAGTTTTGCTAAGAGCAGGAATTTCAAGGGATGCGAGAACAAAAGTAGACAGAACACCTTTGCACATGGCTGCGTACGAAGGCCATCACCAGATGGCACAATTACTTCTTAATTATGGCGCGGACGTCGATAGTAAAGATATGGTAATTAAAATAAGAATTAGATAACCGATACCGGTTTACAATACGCATAACGAAAAGAATGTTTCCAGTTGAAAATGACTCCTTTGCATTGGGCAGTCGAGAGGGAACACGTAGAAGTAATGCACGTTTTATTAGAACATGGAGCAGACGCGAACGCTACTAGCAAATTTGACAAGACTCCGATTAGTCTTGCGTTGGAACACGACAGATTAGATTTGGTAGATATATTGCAACAAGAGAGAGAGATTGTTGGCGTTAGAGCTCACCAACAAAATCAAGCGAATACGGCGGAACTGGAAGTAGCAACCCATAATTTAATACAATTAGAATCGGAAAGAGACGAAGAACAACAGAAATTTGAATTATTACAACAGGAGTCTCAGCCTAGGAGAAAGATCACTCATGGTATTTTACTCGATTTTAAAAAACCGTTCTTTCAAATATTTACATTTATGGAAGATTATCTACGTTTGTTAAACGTTCTGTTTCAGTCGGGAAGAAACAGCGCATGCTTTTTCAACAAATTCACGTTGGACCAAACACCGACGACGACCAAGATAGAGAAATCGAAGATGCGGATGAAACGACTAATGCGAATAATCCGAACAACATTAGAAAACGTAAAGATGCTCCAGCTGTCGGTGGGCTGAACAAACAATTTAGGTTACTAGAAGCTCATGGAATCACAATGATACCTGTGGATAATAATTCTTCTATCGTGGAAAACGCAATGGAAAGTGGAAGAACGGTTGTTTTGACTGGTACGAAGTATTTCAAAGTCACGCAATTCAATGAAATTCATTGTTATTAACACAGACGATACGTTTGTCCACAGAAGCTGGTAAGCTTGCTTTAAATCTAACAAGAAACTCTTCGATAGGAGTAAAGCGGCTTCAAGTAGCTGGAAAGAAAGGAACTTCAAGGAAAGTGATAGCAATCAGAGCAGATCAAATATTGAATCACACTACACCCACTCTTACCTCTAGAGGACCGAATATATTGAAGAGGTCTTCTGTAGACAATAAGGCTGGTAAACTATTCATTTCATCGATTTCTAACACTACACCCGTATCGACGCTTACACAGGCGAAAAACATCATTTCATCGCCGGAGGTACGAAGATGATATATCTATTTATTCGTTATTTTAACGAGAATACTGTATACTTACTTATTATAATAAATTTGCATTCTTCGACAGAACAAAATCATTGGCGCACCAACAAAGATCACAGAGCCAATAATTTTACAATTGGACGACGACATCGAGGAAATTATCGAAGACGATAGTGCAGATACAAACGAACCGGTAATGGATATTGCTCTATTAAATAGGCAATTAGCCGAAGCACGAAGACAAGCTGCCGAATACCGTAAACGGCTTCAAAAAAAAGAGGAAGAGGCAGAAATTTATAAGCAACAACTAAAAAACATTACAGCGCAAAGATCAGCCAAGTGATTTTGATCGTTACACATTTTTAGCATTAAACCCCGTCTTGCGAGGAGCCCTGCTTTTTCTACGATAGAACATTTTTACATGTATGTATACAATTCTCAATCTCGTCGATTGTCGAGGAGCTCGATTGGAAATTGCATCTCCACGCATTAAGCTGTTTTTTTTCTTCAATCATTGCAAAACACTATGATAGTACTTACGCGCGCGCTTCTCATTACTAACCGCTTGTTTCCCTTAATTTTCTTTTCTATAAAGAGCATCTTGGAGAATATGAAATTTCCATTCACACGGGGCGTGATTCTATGATATTTAACATATATAATTAATATATATGTGAATATATATAATTATTAAGTCTGACTTGTACGGAAACGGAACTGTTTTATTTTTTAAAGATATATGAACATAACAAAACGTGCTTAATTTGCTTTCCACATAATGTCTCGCATAAAGTTGCAACGAAATTTCATTGTGTACGCCATACGCGGTACCGTTAATTTTTAATCGGTCCAAATCGAATTTCCTGCTCCAAATAGATTGGCCGTTGACACATACACATATTGCACGATTTTAATGTTTATCATTTAAATATTTTTGTTTATTATAAAGTACTATTGACGAATAGTAATTATTAACACTGTATACAAATGATCATACCGAACACGTGTTACGATACCTTGATGCAAAAGAAGAAAAACAAAATAAAACGAGAAAAGAAAACGATTATAAAAAAGTAAGCGATAGGTATAGAAGGATACATATTTTTAAATTGTATATGATCTATTTTGTACATAGTAAATTTTTATATACATCGTAAGGTTGCATAACGGGGAAAAAGCGATTATGCGGTGTCGATAAACAACTAGAATTACACGCGAAAAGAGATAACATTAAATAGATAGAGAATTTCTATAAAAGTTTTCAAATTTTATGGTCGAAAAGCTTAAAATAATAAATGTTTCCTAACTGTTTATATTTTGTAGTAGGAGAAACGTTAATGAAATTTGGCGATGGAAAAGTTTATCGTGAAATGTGAGATTTCAAGAGTTTGTAAAATATTGTTCGCAACGCAATAATTTTTCCATTGAGTCGGCGGGAAAAAGAAATATTTTTTTATAAATAGAACGTACCCGGAAAAGCGAAATGTGGAAAGCAAATGATCGGATCGAATAGAAATAAGGCTTGCAGCGGTGTAAAATAAAATTCATTTAGGAAGATATGTAGATTCACGCGTTATTTGGATACTGTTGTCACACTTTGTGTAGTTTCGTATAAACAAGGTGATTTCATTCCAAGTAAATACATCTCTTTAAGGATTCTGGTGCGCCAAACGCAAAAGCTCATTCGAAATGTGTTGTGAAAGAGAATGACCGGCGAGTCCTTTTTGTTTTATCTAATGGCATGTACGGTGCTACGTATTCAAACAAACTCTCCGTATTCGAATTTTTAGCTTAAGAATACATATAACGAGAATTATGTATGTACAGCAGACAAAATCAAAGAAAAAGAAAGTAGTTTACTCAGGTAAAAAAAGAATGATACGTATAGTGTATAAAGTACGAGAGGGAATTGAACAGTATCGAACATCATCAAACGCAACCAATAACATAATGCTAAGTCCTTTTCTAGTAATATATCTTGTAAATACAAACATTTATACATATACTGATAGAACTTGTTGGGATGCAAAGTTCGAAAACTTTCATTCGAAAATAAACATTTTATATTTCACGAATCATTTGTATAATTCTTACACGGTTTAATCGTAGGCAATACTTTTCGAATATTATACGACGTTACCCGTCTCGTTCGAAGTCCTTCCGTTATCCGAATACTTCTATAATATAAAAAATTTTACCAAGTTTCCCAGTTAAAAAAGGTGAAGTATGTATTACACGTTTCTTACGAATACATATACTAATTGTTAGTACACATATTTACATTCTTCCTTCGAGTTATTACGAACGTTGGCATATGATGAGAACAAGTGTTTTATTATTTGAAAACTTGATTTCTCGTTGGGAGTGTAGTCCCAATCCCACTCCCAGCAAGTACATAATACCTACGTATAATGGGTATCTGCGTAGTAAATTCGTAAATTAATAAGAATACGGTAACAATGTTAAAATGAATACAATTTTCGCATTTTGCAAAGGAAAAGCAAGATCGATAACCTCGGTGAAAATGTATCCTGCGTTATCGATTTCAAACAAACACGCTGCGCGGCAGCACAGTCTGTCTCGCGAAAACTTTCGTATTTTAAAAAGTTTGCTTATCGATCGGTTCGATAGATTTCCGGTTTGTTTTCTTCTAAATGTCAACGACTTGTCTCGAAAATAATGGTTAATCGAACGTTTGAGAAGGAAACGACAGACCGAAGAACATAAGGAATTGTGGTCGGGTTGTGCAGAATACAATAGTGTGGACGAGGAGTCTCTATGCTCGATATATGTATCCAGATATACATACATGGCATAGAGGTTTGCTCGAGTTTCTTACTGCTACGATCGATTGCAACAGTCGCACAATCTCGGCCTGCCGCGAAACGTCGCTGTATTTAACGCGTTTGATGTACAGCGGCGCGGCGTAAAATAGACGGCTTCTCGTTCTCGGCCGTGTTATACGTTCTACAGTCTACAGTAGCCTGTCGTATTGTCGTATATACCGTAGACATAGACTATACATACATACAATACAGTGAGAAAATCGGAACGAAGCGTGCTATGTATGCGCTGTATGTTGCACGCTTCCACACACGGTCCGGTAGTCCATGTTAACGTTTTTCTTGGTAACCGCGAGTGTCCCTGGGGATGGTAGGACGATCGTCGAACAGAATTGTATTCGTATACTCTTTAGCTGACTCTGATCGATCGAATCGTCGCCTCCGCTATTTGAAGTTCCACGGAACTACGCAGAACTACGTCATTGAGCGACAGCGTCGCTCAGAGGAGCCTTGAAAATCTTGAAACGTGCGCCCTCGGCAACGTTCAGTCATGAACTTTTCGCGCTCTTTCGATACAATCGAAATTGAAAGGTAGATCGAACAGACTTTATGGATCGCTCGTTGGTATTATTGAAACGGTCCCACGGCGCGACGCGGCGGGTATTTCCAGCCAGATCAAACTTCGAACGTAATATGCGATGAAACAAGTAACACAAAGAGGAACTTGCGTTATATAGAAATATGCAACACAATAAAAATGATTATGTTTAGTTAGAATTAGTAACGTTAAAATGTAAATTCATATTCGTATTCTATTAATTATAATAGAATCCTATTTTATATGTCGTCTAATTATACGTAAAAGATATTACTGTTTGGTTCAGAAGCGAACACAGTTGTAAATGATTTGTATAACACAACGAAAAACAGACCGAATAAACTGCGACAATGGAATAGAATCTTTAATGTACAATAGAATGCTGCTCAACATATATACTTGACATTTACCAGGAGTTAATAGGAAAGTATTCGGAACGATATATAAATATATTCAACAGAACGATCGTTAGACAATTTTCGTACAAGTTCAATCACAAGTAAAATCAATGAACGTAGTTACTATCGACGTGCGATCGATTAACAACTTACTTCCGATTCCGAGGAATCGTTTTAGAATCAATTTTACGGATGCGATTGTACAATGAACGGAAGCATGCTGGGGGTAGCTTTGAATGTTCGTAAATAGAAATGGAAAAAAGTAGCTTCGGTAAATGCAGATTAAAGCCGTTGTAGTTGTAGATTGTAGGTAATTCGGTGCGGGAACGGTTAGAACTCGAGGTTGAGAACCCCCCAAATGTTTCGTAGCCCGGAGCCGAAGGCGATGTCCAGTGCGCCACGGTGCAAGGAAGGGGGACGGTTTTCGTTGTTGTGGTTGCGTAGAGGTGATTATTTCTCCGGTTACAGCCAGTGATTCAAGAGCAACGACGATTCTCGCCGACGGAACGGCGAGGTGCGAGTAACGTGTCCGGGGAACGCGATACCCCGCGATTACGTGCATCGTTATTATTGCGAGCGAAGGTGCGTGCGTGCGCGCGCGTCCTCCGCGCGTGCATACACGATACTACACGACACGACACGACACATCGCGCGCACACTCATGCACATGAACATGAACATGCACGCACACTTATACGCGTCATTGTCGTCGTTGTCGTCGCGGTTGTGTGTTGTACTCGAGAGGCGCAACGATCTCTGCTTGGCTCTGTGTATCGGTGTGTTTGCGGTCGAGCATCGTGATATGTGGAAAAGTGCGAAGTGAACTAGAAGGAGAGAGTGAGAAAGCCCATTCTCGTTTTCTTGAAACAATACCGACAACAAAGTGTGAAAGTTCCAAGAAAGAACAAGGATAGAAACAAGGTTTTGCGCGCGGTCCACGGGTTTGTTTGCCTCGCTTCTCGTTTCCCCAACAGCTCCGTTTCATTTTTCTTCAATCTGCTGTTTCTGTGACGCAAAAGCGCGCGTGTGCTAGTTTGTGTCGGCCATCCGCTTGTGGTTTCTCGATGCGGGTGTGAGCCGTGAGCTATGAGCCGTGAGCACCAGGTAGGAGGAGTAAGAGAGTAAGAGAGTAAACGAGAAAGAGAGAGGAACATCGGACGAAAGGTACTGGTGACTGGTGACTGGTGACTGGTGAGTGAAGCGACGAGAAGCGACGAGAAGCGGGAAGCGGCGTTTGGAACGTTCGTTAAAAGGCCGGCGTTTCATCAGTTTCGAGACGTGTTTCAACGTTTTTATCGATTGCAAAGGGGCCCCGTAACCGCTCGGTCTCGACACTCTCGACCAGCGGAGACGATTTCACGAAAATGCGATACGAGTTGTTAGGCCGCCTAGCGTAGTGTATCGCCTAGCGGCGACGGGCCCAGAGAGAAGCGGCGGAAAAATGGCGTCCGATAACGAAGCCTCTTGCGCGAGTGACCCAAATTTCGCTGTGATCTGCTCGTTCCTCGAGTGCTTTGGCAAGTCCTGCGGCATCATTTATCCGGATATCGCGCGCCTTCAAGAGATGCTCGAGGACACGCAGGATGGTGAGTAAACTCGAGTCTGCATACGTGTATGCGTAGAAATGAGCGCGAGAGAGCGAGAGAGGATGACTGACCCGCCCCCGCGAGGCCAAAAGTCTCGCTTCGCGTGCGATATTACCGTTTTTCTATCCACCTTACTTTCAAATACTATTCTTCTTATTTATCATTTATCCCCGTTCTTCCAAACTTGACCAGCTTTTTCGATACCGTACGGTATCATTCGAATCCTGTATCAACGGGGTAAACACGCTACTCGTCACTCTGTTTTTATCCCTTTTTCTTTCTAGCGGAATTCTACTCGTAATTTTTCACCAATTTCTCTATCGTTCTTTGTTCTTCTGTATTCTTTGTCGTTCACGGTTCAACTAATCCTAATGAACCAACGGTGTAGAATTATTTCGAACAGTTACGATTCATCGATATGCTTCAATAATATTATTGACAGGCGGGTTCGATTTACTCTCACTCCTCTGTTGTTATTTTCTCCCGTGCTGCCACCTCCGTTGTTGTCAATGTCGGTTACACGTGATTGCCAGTTATGAATCGCGTGGCGGTCCTTCGAATATATACATATGCACACATACATTATACATATACGGCATACGGGTACAGAAATATTTTCTTTATTTTTTACAGCTGCGTCTTTGTTGATTTTTATCGATAATCTTATATCATTGGAAATTTTGAATCGACTATTATTTTTCATTCGAATAGTTTACTGAAAATTTTTTCATTGTTGCGACATAGTTTGATAACCCAGACCATTTTTTGTTTAATACAGAATTAAGAGAGAACATTTTTGACAGGAGAACATCAAAATATCCAATGCATTTTTAACTGTGAACTTAGTTTTGATGGTTAACATCTTTTACTCTTCTCTATTCTTCCAGTTAACTCTATATCCTTTATCATTATTTATTCCACAACCTAAATATACTTTTCTCCCTTACATATTAGTAGACTGCAGATGTTTATGCATTTTCCAATTTTTGTCAACAAATTTTAAGAAAGTGGAATCAAATTTTTAAAGAATCATATTTTTAATGGAAACAGCCTTTGTAGAATCAAAACAAATGGAAACTGTATAAAATTCTATCGAATTTCATATTCTAGCCTTTTTTGAACATTTTCATGAGCCATAAATGCATAAAGATCTTCAGTCTACGTATTAGTCAGTTTAGTAATAAGACAATTACTATTGATATTCTAAATTGGTTAATATCTTACTGGTCGACGATAATTGCTACGATATCAAAGAAATTGTTGAACAATATGTACACGTAATGTTTTTCTTTTTTAAATAGGACAATAGAAGTATTTAGCAATAAATTTATTATCTGAATGTAAACAAATGAAAATGATTGTTTAATACATTAGTGTATATGTGCGTTTGAATTACAATTGATCGTTCTTGTTATAGTACCACAACAATTGATAGACCTGCACATCAAATTGTTGCGTAAAACACGTAAAACTGTGTCACCGGAAAAATGGGAACGAGCATTGGTCAAGTTCTGCCATACGTATTCTAATCAGGATGGATGGGAGCTCGAACGTTTTGGCTATAAAAAGGCTCGCATCGCAGTCAAACTACGCCTACTCAAAGTATAAACAAGATTAATCAAGCGTGTTCAACGTATAAATAAGAACGAAAAACGATTGTTCTTGTTATATTTGCGAAATTTCTGTTAAAATTTACACAGTCCCGTCCGCTGTACACAAAAAGTCTTTGTCGTTGCAGGTTCTTTTGGAAACGCAATTCGACTTGAATCAGAAGTTTAAAAACGAGGTGAATAAATTGGCAGCTAATGAATTACGTGTGGAACCATTGGGCAGAGATAAATCTGGTTTGGCGTATTGGTGTCAACTCGACGAAGAGTGCAATATAAGAGTATATAGGGAAGATTTAGACGAAGAAAATTGGGAGCTGGTAGCTAAGTAAGTTTTCGACACACGTGTATTTTGTACTTTGAAACAGCTTCTAAATATATTTCAGAGTAGTTGCTCAGTTAATGCTTTTTTAACACCAGGGATCGAGAAAGCGTTGTCAATCTTATAAACACCTTGTCGGATGGCGAGATCGCAGCTATCCCGATCAACGAAGATAGCAATAGTTTAGAAATTTCTGAGAAACCTATCATCGATACGGGGCAAGTAACAACGTCCCCCAGTTTGGAAGATGAGACCGTACAAGGAAATGGTGTTCGAGTCGAAGATTTGGACGAAAAGGAATTAGGAAAGGATCTATCTAGAGCTGGATATCGTGAAGACGAAAGACAACAAGGTAATGCCGACCGAGTCGATCGTTTCGAGGAGGAAATCGAGGCCGAAAATGATGTAACAAACGACGAAAGTTCTAAACAAAATACGGAGGAAGACGATTCTCAGGAAATAATAGGAAATCAAGTAGCGGAATCAAATAATGTTGCCACACCATCCTCGGTATCGGCGTCTCCCCTGAAAGTTGTTAACGGCGATACGATATTGGGGAAAGAATCGACCGCGTCTCAAGAAAGGGAAACGAACATACCTCAAGAAACTGCGATTAGTACGATTACTACGGTTTTTAATATATCGAATACTAATTCTAATGCTAATGCTAATGCTAATGCTGACGCCGCTGCTATTGCTAAACCTAATGTTACGACTAAATCCGAAGAACATGCGACGACGGTATGCAGTTCGAAAGTTAATACAGAAGAATTATTGCCTGTTAAATCGATCGAAACACCTGTTATCACGTCTCCCCTCAAGTTGGTAAACATGGCCGAAACGAAACAATCGCACGAAGAGAAGCTGGCCGTCGGGGTAGCGCTGGCGAGTACAGGACTCAATGTAAAGAAACACGAAGATTTAATGGAACAAATCGTGAGACCAACAGCGATGGACAAGTTGCTCGGTAAAAATAGTCTCTCGTTTCCATCGACGGATATGCCAACAACGCTTAGTAAATTATCGGTGAAACCGATCGATCAGCTGGCTGCGAACCTCGTCAGGATACAATCGGAGAAGCTCGAAAAGCCAAGCGGCGCAAAATCTTTGGAGAAAATAGCCGAGAATTTGGCAAGATCGGGTAGTATCGTAGGAGGAAACACGGCGAACGGAGACGACGACAGGTTACCGCAAGATTTCTGTGCAAGAGGTCAAACGGAGAAAGCTAACGCGCTCAGAGGGCACAGAGGTATGGACTTGTCTACATCGCCCAGAGGCTGGGAAGGTGCTAACGAACAAAATAGGCCGATGGATTTCTCCGGAATAGATTTATCTAGTCGAAAATTTCATAAAGGTATAGATTTACCTTCCCCCGGTTACAGGTCCCAAGATTTTCAACACAGGGAGATGGACCTGAGTACGAAAAAGCTGAATAAACCAGAAGTTTCACCGTACGATGCCCGGACCGTGATGATGCGTAATCACGCAATGGTAGCAGACTTGAGTAAACGACAAATGTCGTTTCCCGCTTATGAAATGGCCTCTACACCGTATCACAACACCGCAAGATTGCCAACCAAGGAAGATCACAGGTTACCCAACTACACGATACTTCCGGATCCGAGCAAGATAACGTCGTTGAGGATGAACGCGGCACCGGTAAAGCGTCCGATAGAAGGAGGGGACGATATACAACAAGACGTGCTGAAAAGATTAAGAGCCGACGTGATACCGATCAGAGGATCTATGGATAAAATACCATTGATTGGTAGAAATTGGAGGGACGAAGTCAGCGAAGCCATCGAAGAACCGATGATGATGATCCAAGGCGAAGGATCTGGCAGCGACTGCGACGCTGTCAATCCCGGGATCGGCGAAGCGGTCGAAGAACCGATCATTTTTTTTTACGGCGAAGGATCGGGGGAAGAATGCCAGACGGGTAACCCTGGCGAGGACGCGTCGACCCCGGCCGACAATAAGAATATACAAAGCAACGAATCAAAAAACGAAGCCGACTCCTCGGCTACCTCGGCTGCCTCGTCTCTGTCAGCGAACAATAAAACATTATCCGATGACAGGCTTCTAAACGAAATAACAACCGGTGGTTCGTTGGTAACGACGAACAAACCTTCGATCAAGTTGAACAGAAACTTTCCTCAGTCGCTTTCCAGCGTCTCTAATGTAAAGACCAATTGTCAAGTTGTAGGTTCTTCGCAAGAAAAGCCAAAGTTCAAGCCGACGTTGGGTATTCAGATTATACCGAAGAACAGCAACAGTTCTGCGAAGAGGATATCGAGATGGGACGTCGGAAAACCAGGTGAGAAAACGGAGTGCGACAGTAGTATCATATCAAATGAAAAAGACATATCATCGAAGAAAGACGAAGCCGAATGCGAGGATTCTACAAGTGGAAGACAACGCGTCGACATCGATGTAGACGGAAACTCTGTAAATATCAAGAACGCGAAATTACAGGAGAGAAATGTAGAGGAAGAAACCGGAGGAACTTCTACCGGACAGAAACAACATTCGACTAGCCAAGACGATACCGCGATGCAATGCGATTCGTCTATATCCTTATGTCAAGCGGATACATCGGAAGCGACATCTTCGATGCTTTCGACGCATTCGATAAACGATAAAGTTTCACAAGAGGCAGCGGCGGCGGCGGCGGACGCTTTCCCAACGGAAAAAGTAGACAATGAATGTAAACCCGCCACGTCGCCGCCAAGATTTTTTTTTTGGGCCTAATTGTATATCATACACTTCGAGAGCGGAAGCATTCGAATCACAATCCGATCATACAGTTTCGACAACTATACAATCGAAATCGGACACGTTGCAGTACGAGTGTGTTTCTTCATCGAAACCTATTGAAGATGTCGTCATCGCTTCCTACAAATCGGACGACTTTGACGTAACGCAAACCAACAATAATTCTTTGAAAATCAAATCGTATACATCCGAATCGGACAGTGAACTGTGCGAGGATGAGAATAAAAGCAGGATAGAATTGGCCGAAGGGCCAACCGATGCATGGGAGCAATCCGTTTCTTCGAAATATTCCATGGAAGAAGAATGCTGCACGACAAAATTGTCTGAGACCGAGCCCGAGTCCGAGCCCAAGCCCGAGCTCGAGCCCGAGCCCGAAACCGAGTCTAAATCAATGTCGATACCCGAAGAAAATTTGAAATCCTCTATCGGCGACACTGTACAAAATCCTATATCCAGTAGTGAACACGAAACGGACAAATATTTGCAGCCTGATAGAACGGATACAGTTTCGCAGCCTCACAGTACCAACGACTTAAGCCAAGATCATTCGAATGAAAAGTCATCGATCGAGTCGACGCAACATCAAACATTGGACGAGGAGTGTAGCACGTTTGTCGAATCGCAATCGCGAAATAAAACGTCATGCGTCGAAGATAACACTGTAAAATCTAGCGAAACCCCAATTTCTTGTTCGGAGATGAAAATCGATTGCAAATCGTCCGACTCGATAACGCTCGATGAAAACTCTGAATCGAAAACGAATTCGGCGTCCCTTAACGATTCGTGTTCGAGTTCACAGCTCGAAACAGGATACGATGATGATAACGATTGCGATTCTGGTTCGAATCGCGTGGATAAACCTGAATGTTCCGCTGATCATCGAGTGGATAGTTCCGCGGGTAAGGAGTTAGAAGAACAGCCTGCCGAAAAAGAATCTGATTCCTTTGGTGAGAAGATTAGCGAACAGCAGGGCGAAGAAGCGAATACTTTCTCGGAAAGTAGTAACGATCAACAGGAACGAGCGATAGTCGGCGATAACGTAATAGTTGCGAAGAATCAGACTGGTCCGGTGTCTGCGAATTCAGCGGATTCGGCTGATTCGGCGAGCTTTAAGCACGGTATAGCCAGCAAACAGACTGTTGGCGATATCTCGCAGGACATCAAAGGGCAAAACGAAGATTTTGGAAATTCCGAAGAAGCGATAAAGAATCCGTTAGTTGACTCGATCGAAGAAAAATTTGTGCCTGATGTTAACACCAGTCTCGATTCCACGGACAATTCTGCAGCTGTTACCAGTTCAGAATCGGTCGAAGAATGCGACAAAGACACATTAGTTTCTACGATAAGTAGTTCGGATGCCGGTTGCGTGGAAAACGTATCCCCGTGTCAGAGTGTCGAAGCGCAACCAGGTTCTGAGAAGTCGTCCTCTAAAGACGAGTATCCTATTTGCGATGCATTACCCTCGACAGAGACAGTACCTGACACAAATATCTTTAAACAACCATCCGAATCTAATGACGACTATTGCGCTGTTGTCGATACGAAAGATGAAAGTTTATCCAACTTGGCTGAAACTGCGAACGAGCATGGCGATACATTGAAGAATCAAAGTGCCTCTGCTGATCAAAAATCGACCAAACTCCTCAACGAGGAAAGCGTATGTTCCGCGAGCGAAACTGTGTCCAACATACGTTCATCTCCCGTCGAAGAAGGAAAAACCAAAGTTGTTGTCGATGTCGCTTCGCCATCTCGAGAGGAGGAAACGGAGAACGCCGGTCTCGCGAGTGTTCAGCAAAAATCTCCTGACACAGTGATAGAAAACCAGGCTGCAAGTCCAGAAAACGATAACACGAATCCTTGCGAAGTTGTTTCGACGTCTACCGAGGAACAGACCGATCAGAAAATTCAGAAAGAAAATTTATTAAGCGTTGTCGATGAAACTGTAAGCGAGGACATTGAAAAATCAGAGACTAAAACAAAGCCAGAGGCAGAGACGGAAGGCGAGTCGGTCGTCGTTGGTGAGGAATCTGTAAAGTCTGAGGAATCTATAACGAAAATTAAACAATCTTTGGTTGCAAATTACGAAAGCAGCGATTCGAACGATGGCAGCGATGATGTTTTCGAATCTGTTGGAACCGAATCGCTTAAAACGAAAAATAATTTGATTCTCGATAACCTGGCGGAACCTGTGTCAGGTTTGGCGGTTGGCGACAGACAACAAATCAAAAGAGATGGCGATCAAGAGGAAGAATCGACTCCGAACAATGACACTACGAATCCATCGAACGAAGCATCCGAGTTGCGTACGGAGAAGGATAACGGAAGAATAATAACCGAAGGGCACGATGAAAAGGAAACAATCGACGAAGAAACGGTAGAAGAAGAAAAACAAAATTCCAATGTCGTGGAAGATGATTCGAAAGATAAACCAGTCGTATCGGTAAACGAAACTAAAACTCGAAATAATTTGACTGGAGATGAAAGCGATGGTGCGGCGGTATTAACGAGAACCGACGTATCATCGACAGTTTCTCCTGATGTGGATGCCGGAACTACGTGTAACGAAGTAAATAAAGAATGTACAGATTCGATATTAATCAAAACCAACAATTCGATAGATGCTCTAGACGTTCTAGAAGGAAACAAAAGTCCAGTTCCTGCTTTAGAGAAAGTGGAAAACTTGATTCTTGAAGAAAAAACAAATTCCATAACGGTAGACTCTGTAAATGAAATTGAACCTCCCAAGCTGACTAGAGAAGACGTCGAGACTAGCGAGTCTAATTTACTCAACGATCAGGAACCTGATGAAAATTTAAAAGAACAGAGCTTGAGACCTTTAGAAGAAAAATTAATAACAAGTTTGGATAATGATATCAAGTTTCTTAAAAACGACAAAACAAAGTATGTTGCGGAGGAACTTGAAATCTCGAAATCGGAGTCTGAGTCGGAGTCGGAGTCCGAATCGGAATCAGAATCGGAATCGGAATCTGAATCTGAATCGGAATCGCGGAAAAGGATCAGCAAATTGCCAGAATTCGGTGATAAAGAAAAGGAAACTGATAGAAGTTTGCACGATGAAAGTTGCTTGACCAAAGAATTACCGAAAGTCGAGGCACCTGTTCATCCGGTAGCAAATTCTTCACCACTGAAATTCGGCAATGTATCTTCGAGCATAGATTCATCTGAAATACGCAAGAACAATGTTTCAGCTATACCGGAAGATTTGAAACCTGTGGATAATGTAGAACTTGTGAATTTTGATAAATCGGAGAAGTCTGAGAAGTCGGAGAAATCGGATAGCTTGAATAATACTTTGGAAAATCATGAAAAATTTGACGAACCTCTGCAGGCTATTAACGAAATTGTTAGGAGGGTTTCTCCCTCGGCGAGCTCTGCGTTCAACGAAAACGACAGTACGGTAATTTTGAAGGCGAAAGAATCAACACCGGAAACCGTTGCTACGAAGTACGAATTGAAAAAGGAAACTAATAAAAGATTGCGCGACGTTTCCGAAACTGATGATGTTCCTCCGTTAAAATCGAAATCCCTCTGTATAGAATCCAACGAGCAAGTATTAGAGAATTTAACGGGTTCCATAGTGCAATCGGATAAACGTACGGGTATTTATAAACAAGTGCATGTTCACTCGGTGACAGTGACTGAAGTCAAAGTAAACGAGGACATCGCTGTCTCCGACATTAGGCTAACACAGGTAACGAAAGACGAATCGAACACAGTTTCTGTAGTAGCGGGTAACGGTACGCCGATCGAAGATCAAGGAAAAACCAGCGTCAAAGACGGAGAGAAGAAAGAGAAGTCGGAGATACAAAGCATCGAAATCAAAACAGTTTCTCTAGTGTCGGATGACTCGATGGGCTTGGATAACGATGATAATCTATTTACTACCGCGCCCGAAGAAGTCGATCCTTTAGCGTGCACCGACGAGGATACCTCGAAAAGAGTAGACGAGAACGACACCGTCGTCCCTCCTGTGCCCAAGATAGGTTTACGCGTTAAACCCGTGTCCGAACTTATTTACGATGGTTGGAAGTTGGATTCTACGGAGCCCCCAAAGGTTTCCCGTAAGAGACGCAACAGTTTTCACGAATCGAATTCAGAAGATACGGGAAAACAGGAGGATGAGGAAATCCGGGAAATCAGGGACATTAGAGAAATCAGGGAAATCAGGCAAATGGGGATGGAAAGCAAAAGGATAAGGTTACGCGAGAAACGTACAGCTGATAGACAATCGCGACGAACTGTCGAGAAATGTCGTGTCGTCACGATAAGCTCGGAAGACGAGACTGTGAAATGTAGTTCTGGAAAGTTCGAAGAACAGGAAGCGAAGGATGCCAGCGACGACCAGAGTATCGCTCGTTCGATTGTAATCGAACGAAAGGCGAGAGGCCGTCCTAGAGGAAGGCGAAGACGCGGTTATAGGGGAAACGCGCGTTCTACTCGACCAAAACATAACGAATTGCAAAGAACCACCGATCAGGTACTGGAAGTGGTATCGCCCGACGGAGGCGACGACGTCGGCGACGGCAGCTGCGTTGTCCAGCTCGATGAAACGCCGACCAATGATTCTTTGAATCAGACGCCAATATCACAGAAAAAGCGAAAGAAAAGTAAGCGGATATCAATTATTTTATCAATTACCACTTCTCAATCTCGGTTATATCGACAACGCTCTAATGCAATGTTGGTGCTACATTTGCAAATATTCTTTTTTTTTTTCATAGGAAAAATGGTACTGGGTCTTGAAGTTGGAAGAGACATTGCCGAAGTACAGTCAGGAGCAACCCAAAACGAGACACCAGTCAGACAGTCTAGAAGAATAGCACAATTGAAGATCAAAGAAGAAGCAGATAAGAGAAGAATCGAGGAAGAGACTTTGAAAGATGACAAAAAAGAGAAAAAAGATTCCTCCGAGAAGAAGAAACGGAAGAAGCAAAAAGTACATTTTTGCATATTCTTATTTTCTTCTCCCCTTTCCTTTCCTTTCTTTTCTTTGCTTTCGTTTCTTTTCTTTTCTTTTTTTACAAATTTCTTATTTTTATCAGCGCATCGTGTAACAACGACAGTTATTGTAATAATTTACAGCCTGAAAGCGAAGAAGAAGTTGTGATAAAGGAAATAGAGAAAGAAAAAAAGTCCAAGAAGAAACGAAGAAAAAGAAAGAAGAAAGCGCTGTCAAAATTTAACGAATCGAATCCTTGGCAAAGTTCCTCGGGTTCTAGTAGCGACGAGGAAAACGAAAACGAGGAAGAAGAAGAGGAAGAAGAAGAAATAGAGAGCGAAGGATCTTTGCTGTTCAAGAGCGACCATGAATTTTCACCAGAAAGTGATCTTGAAAAAGATCAAGAGCCCGAACCACTGAGACGAGCTAGAACTGCCCAAAAAGGTATTATACCGTAATTAATTTGATACCACCGTAGTTCGATCGTTGCGCAAAAATATTTCGTAATGCAATCTTTTCTCTGGATCTTTAGCTCAGAGCGACGTCGAAGAAGCAGACGACGAATACGCTTGTCAAAAATGTGACAAAGCAGATCACCCAGAGTGGATACTTTTGTGCGATTCTTGCGACAAAGGCTGGCATTGTTCTTGTCTTCGACCTGCGCTTATGCTAATACCCGAAGGCGATTGGTTCTGTCCACCGTGTCAACATGTAAGTTAATTGCTCATTCGTATCGGCGTGTTCAACATAAATTACGTTATGCAAAATTGACCACACGATTGTAACATTCATTTCAGAATCTATTAGTGGTGAAATTGCAAGAGAGTTTGAAAACGTACGACCAGTTGGCGAAGCGACACGAGAACGAAGTATTACGAAAGAAAAGACTAGCCTTCGTCGGTATAAGCTTGGATAATGTTCTACAGAAGAATGAATCGCCGCGTCAGAAAGAATCGAGAGCATCTAGTCAAGAGTCTGACAATGGTATCGTGTATTTTCTTCAAAGTTTTATAGTATGAGTTCTGTTGTTTAATTTATGGTTCGACATCATTGTCGGAGTATATGTAATATGTACAGAATTTTGTGTAGAATCGTCAACCGCTTCCTCTTCTTCGAGTTCGGAAACATCGTCCAGTGAAGAAAGCGAACCTGTGTATCAGTTACGCGAAAGAAGATCTGCCAACAGATATAAATTCAACGATTATGACGCCATGATTAATGCCGCCATTCAGGACGAAGTGGAGGCGGTTCAGGGTGCCGGAAACCAAGGAAGGGGGAAGGACATAGCGACTATAGTAAACGCGAAGAAAGAGGAAGCAGAGGTAAAATGATTAATCGTGCATTCATAATGCGACTGCTTCCGTTCGTATTGTTTAAAGGTTTCCCCTGCAATTAATGAAATCTTTCAGCAGCTTCATTTTAAAACAGAAGAATCAAATATGGAGGAAACGCAAGAGAGCAAAAACAATGTTGACCAGAAATCGGAAAAAGACAGCGACGAAGAATACAAAATCGAAGGAGAAGACGGTATGGACGACGACGAGGAAGAGCACAAGGGAGGAGTAAGGAAAATATTGTCGCGCAAAAAACACCGGAAACTGAATAGTCTGGACATAAGCAGCGACGATGATCCAGAAAGCGACGAAGACTTCAAGGGTACTAGTTCGGACGAAGAAGAAGATTTCTATGATCATCTTACCTCCTCCGAAGAAAGTACTTTCGCTGATGTGAAACGACGCAGGAAAAAGGGAGATTCGCGATCGGTCCGTAGAAGTACTCGTGCCAGAACTATGCGCTACGAAGAAGACTTTAGTAAGTACAGATATAAAAAAAAACAACTTCGAAACTAACTAAGTAAGGAATTGTATAAGGCAACAAGTGTTTGAATAACGAATTGTTCACAGTAAACGACGATAGCGAGGAAAGCGATAGACCAAAGAGGAAGAAATCTCGATCTGCTTGGGACTCTGATAACGAAGATAGCGACAACTCGTGGCGACAGAGAAAGAAAAAGTAAGATATCGTTATTATGCTTACAATGATCGATGGTCTGAACTTATTGTATATTCATTTTAGGAGTAGAACTATATTTACCTCTAGACACAGGGCGTTGCCGAAAACCAAGAGCAAGAAGAAAAAAAAGAGAAAACGTATCATCGAATCTGATAATCAAAGCGACAATGAGGAGTCGAACGAGGAGATGATACTTGAACCGCAATCGCAAGTCGAAAGTGAAAAAACTGTAGCTTCCGAAGAAACGATAGACTCGATCAAAGTTGAAAATCTGAATAATGAGATTGTAGACACGAACGAAGCAAAAGACGAAAAAATGGAGGATAGAGACGCAAAAATGCCTGAAATATCAACGGTTCTACCAGCCCAAGAAGTCGTGCAGCAGAAGAAAAAGAGAGTGAGCGAAGATTTATTATGAAATCTTTACATCTCTTGTACATCTTCAATTTATTTCGTTATTTTTGTAAGAGTAGAAAGTTTCAAATAACTATCCTTTTATTAAAGAAAGCACACGACTAAAATTAAAGTACAATCAAATACAAAAAAGTACCGTAATCCGTGTTCGTATTACGGTACTAAGCCGTGTTCGTTAACCGTTCGTCGTAATCGTACGCGTTTCGTATAGATTTAGTTCGTTTGAATTTTCGTATGTTGATGTAAATGGCCTCAACGCCCGCTGCTCGTTCTCGCAGTCGCTCGTGTTTGCTTTTGATATGCCGCGGTCACAATACCGTCGGCGCTCACGCACGCTTGATCGCACGCGTCTATCGGGCGCAGGAGAATTCTAGAACCTCGATCGGGTGTTTTTCTGTATGGTTTGGCGTCATCCGTGTTCTTGAACTCTCCTTTTTTACGCCTGCCTCCTACATTTTCTTCGTTTCTTTCAGGAGATCTCGATGAAACCAAAGAATTCCCCGGTAATACGTAGAAAAGTATGTAAACTATTGTACAATATATTGCATTGCGATCATTTGGTATTGCTTGTTTATTTGACCAGACTAATTTTAATTCGATCGAATGCTTTCAGATCATATACGGTGGACTTCCCGACGAAAACAAGCCGGAGGAAGAAGAAATTTTAGGCAGGCGAACTCGGGGGAGAAAAATCAATTATCAAGAGGAAATAGCGTCGGACAGCGAAGAGGTAATCAAATATATAATCGTATCGAATGCAGGAAAATGTGGACATGTAAAAAGGTAAGAACATATCTTATCTAATGTTACAGGAGCTGAAAAAGGCACTGAGAAGGACCGGTGAAAGCGAAGACGAATTCGTTGTGAACGACGGCGAAGATGCAAACGACGACGTTGAAAAAGATTCCGATTCAGGTAGCTTGTAGAAGCATGTGTTCTCGTTAGTTTGAACCTGAAGCTTTCACGGTGATATTATAATCTGAACTGTAATATTATATTATATTGTAGGGGACATATATAATCCAAAAAAAGATGGTCATAAATTAAAAAACAAATCTCCGAAAGCCAAGAAGCCAAGGAAAAGCAAAAGTCCTGGAGGTAAACGGAAAACGATAAACGACGGAACGCCGAAACAGCGAAAGAAACCGGGTCCTAAACCTGGTAGTAAGAATAAGGCGCGAAAGCAAAACTTTTTGGTCGGGTCGATGATGCAAAGAAAAGACGATCAAGACGGAGAGAAGGATCTAATGGTTAACGTTATGGACAATCCTATAGCGGATATCGATTCGAAAATAGATGATAATCTTTCGGAAAACGTCGGACTATCTGGTACGACTATGTCGGTGGCGGGTTCTTTTAGCGGGGATGTTCCAGAGGGTTCGTTGACGGGACTCGGTCCTGGCGAATTGGCAGATTTAGACGACGAACAACTCGAACAGATGATGATGGAAGACGAAGAGTACGGTCGGCGACAACTGGAGCTCGCTGCCATTGAAATAGCAAAAAAGAAGAAAAAAGAAGAACGCGAAGCCAAAAAGTTGGAGAAAGCGCGGTTAAAGGCGTTGGAAATACTGGCAGCCGAGAGACAACGAGATCCAAACGCGCCGGAAGGTACCGATGGCGAGGTACCAAAAAAGAAGAAAAGGGGTCGCCGAAGCAAAGCTGAAATCCTTGCGGAACAAATGCGCAGGGACGGCGCTCCTAGTTTGAACGCTACAGTTTTACCTACCGCTTTACCTACCAGTTTGCCCGCTACTTTACCAACTAGTTTATCAACTAGCTTATCAACTAGTTTACCAACTAGTTTACCAACTAGTCTATCAACCAGTTTACCAACTAGTCTACCAACAAGTTTACCTACCAGTTTATCCAGCAGTTTACCGACCAGTTTGCCGCAGAATGTAA
The DNA here is from genome assembly GCA_028455795.1 of Lasioglossum marginatum. Classification (NCBI taxonomy): domain Eukaryota; kingdom Metazoa; phylum Arthropoda; class Insecta; order Hymenoptera; family Halictidae; genus Lasioglossum; species Lasioglossum marginatum. Next base: position 4,593,843 of record CM052261.1, on the reverse strand, counting down.
CGAGTAACATGTCGCCCACCATGGTATCCACTATGTCAACGATTATGACGCCCGAGGCAGAGAGATCTAGCGAAGGACACATTCCCATGATGACAGGACCGGACGGACAACTTTTCAATCCCGATGGGTCCCCAATGAAACCCAAACGAAGAGGGCGTGGTAAGGGTAAAAAGACTCTAGCTTTGGAGGCAGCTAGAGCCGCAGAGGCAGCAGCCAAGGCTGCTGCTGAAGCTGGTTTAATTGGTATAGGCACCGACTCGAATCCGGAGATAAAACCTGGCGATATACCAAATATACTTCCTACACCAGGTAGCAGCACATCCGGATCGGCACCGTCCACACCACCTGCTGGCGTAGTCACGACGCAAGGGCCACCTGCTTCGCAAACTACTCCAACCTCGCAGCAGCCCGTCTACCCGACGTTACCGCCGAACAATCAGCAGCAGCAACAGTCTTCCGTTATCACCAGAATGCTCCAGTCCCAGCCAGTGTCGAGTAGCCCGCAATCGTTCTCCGCTGCAGCCGCGGCGATGGGGCACAAGTACTTTGGTGGGCCAAACGCTGGAAGTCAAATGATGGGTGGACCTAGAACAACGGGTTACGAGATACAACCACGCGGCAGGATTCCGTCGCCGTACAGGCAAACCGGGCAAACCTCTATACCGCCCCATTTCGCAGCTGTAAGGTCGGGAACTCCACCCATGAGGATGAGAGTGCCTGGTCCGCAAATGTATCATACGCCTCATCATCCTATGGACCCGTCTCCATCGGGGGGAGGGCCGATATCGATCAACAACAGGGATCGTAGTTCTCCGCTCGGGCCTGGACCGGCGATGATCCCACCAGCTGCCGGAAGTCCCCTGGCCAAAGGTGGCCCTACGCCACCTCCACCACCCCCTTACGTCAGAGGACCTCCTCCTCCGTTATCCAGGTTCGCGGACAATCCCATGGGTCCCAGACACCAGATGCCTCCCTTCTCGAACGCGTCGCCGGTCAACCATAACATGCAACAACCCTCGCCACCTCCTAATCGGCCTCCAGGTAACTTCTCACCGTATCATCCTCCGCCTCCTCCTAATTACCATTACGGTGCCTATCCACCGCCCCCGCCAATGTCTACGGCAGACGACGCGGCCGCCTATCAGAGTTCCCCGTATCCAGCGGATCATTTCTCGTCACCTGCGGACAATCAACCACCCATCCAACCGCCACCACCGCCTCCGCAGGCACCGCCACCGCCCCAACAGCAAGGCCATCCGAACGATGCCACCGGTCCGGGAAATAAACAGTACGACGAAGAAGGCTCGGGAGAGTTTGGCGGTTTGGTATCGTACTTTAGTAGTCAGAGAGAGGACGATCTTGATTCGTAGCATGAGTGAGACCTTGGCCAACCCTGAATCATTAGGTAGCACGCGTTAGCCGTGTGCACCGCGTTCTACGGAGGCGCGTGTTTTTTCGACGGCCCGAAGGTAAGATCCCAACTTTTGCTCGAGAGGGACAAGTACAAGAGAAACGCAAAACGTAAAACGTATAATGTATAACGTAAAACGGATTTACGGTTTAGCGTACTGCAACGTAATCCTAAACGAAACAAACAAAAATTAGATATATATATATTATATACATATAATATACATATGTGTCTCGGGGCATTGAAATGTTTGAAATAACGAATAAAGAGTATTTGTATTATTATATTAACATATTCAGAACGATGTGTCTGGTAGCCATCGATCGTCCTACGATCTTAATCGAATGAATAAATAACGGAATCACCTACCGGTGACCATCCCCTATTGTAATCGATAGATCAAGTTAGATACGGGTCGCCGGTCGGTCATCCTACATATATTATTTGAAACAACGGGCGTTCTCAATTAACGATAGACAAAAGTTTCCAAATTATTTATTGCAATGAGACGCGACATCGCACTGAATGTGTTAACAACAACGATGTACGTTCTAGCATTATTTTCTACTAACAACGTACCGTAGTAACGTTTTAACACGTAAGAAACACGCGTAATCTTAGTATCGTCTTCCTCTTCGACCTCTTAAGCAAACAGTTGTCTTACGATTTTTGCACTTTCAGAGGTGAAAGAATGGAACTAAGAGAAAAAAAGAGAGATTGTAGAGAGATTGAGAGAATGAGCGCGGGGAAACCGAATCCAAGGTTGGCCAAGTGAGAACAAAAAGGAAGAAAATAATAATAATGTAGTAATCGCTGACAATGGAGCCTATTTCCTAAGAGTTGTAAGCTTTTTGTAATTAGTTCGAGTTTGATTAAAGTTTCTATGGAAGCGGGATAACGACCACACAGTTAGATTACAAAACGACAGAGATACGGAGAGATATAATCGCGTTTTTTGCTCGGAAAGCAGGATTACACGAAGATCTGACCAGAATTTTAACTAATTATCGACTCTTCCCGATATACATATACAGAAATGATATTCATAATGCACAGTTTATTAACCGAACGACCTCCAAATCCGGCGTAGATTCGTAGAGTATCCTTTCCTGGGTAAACGTTTTCTGTTGAAACAAGTCGATCTTAGTAGTAGTCGACGAATAAATCAAGAGAAAGCGAGAGAGAGCGAGCGAGAGAGAGCGAGCGAGAGCGCGAGAGAGAGAGAGAGAGATTGAAAGGAGGAAAAAACTTATTAACACATTCGGACTACGCACCGTTGTTACGTGTACATATGTAAATATTATAAGTCCTTTAGGTTATATTATATGTATTATATAAACACAGAGAAACATACACATACATGTACAAGCGTACACACGAACAGAAGACCACAGGTACAAAGCACCACGAACACAAATACACTTAATACACAGAGACACAGAGTCACTTGGAATACTTATAAAATGGATTAGTGCGAAGGGCACAAATGTAATATTTAAATTGGAAACAAAGGAAAATGAAGAAAAATGAAATGAACACGGCAGATCCGATTATAATAAATTTACAAATGGTGTGAAGACTACTACTATAATTATTTATAAATGAAGAAGATTAAGAATTTACGATATAGGTAGTGATAATATTGTATTTTACAAATTTTACTTGATTATTATTATATTATTAAGGAGGAGGACAGAACAAGAGGATTGAATATTATATATAGTTATATTGGAGAACAGGAGGCTGACCGAGTCCAATTCTAAGAAAGTCAGACGACAGAAAACACGCGCGGAAAAGGAGCGTGTCAAAAATTAATCGGCCGAGAGAGTGCTTGCGGAAACCGTGAAATTCTGTTTCGTTTTGCTGTGCAATTACAAGTATATAATATGTAAATTATGTCACGATTGTATATGATTTTTCCAGGCATGTGCAACCGAATAGAGTCAAAGTCTAACAAATCTTCTTTTTATATATATTTACATAATTACAAAGTATATAATTATTTTATATACAATATATATATATGTATATATATACAACTTATATATATATATATATAAATAAAAAAAGATATATATATATATATAGTTATTTTCATCTTTATCTCATTCGTATCTTCTTTCTTTGTTTCTGAAGATTTTTTTAAGACGCTTTTCAAGCTTTCAAGGAAAAGAAAAAGAAATATATATACAGAGATATATGTATATGTAATAAAGTATAAAGAATTAATTAAGATGCATTATACGAACGTGTCGTGTTATTATAAATCATTGCGGACTCTGCTGCGCAGCTTTGAAAAATCTTGATTTACGGATCCTCTGCTTGAAACGCTCCAGAAAAATCCTGTCCGATTTCAAGTAGCGGATTCGTTGCAAGAAAGGAAAAAGAACAAACGTAACGAAAAGTAGGTAGTTCGATCGACTCGAGTGATTCGTTTACGTGCAAATCTAGGTATATTTATAAAAAAAGAGAGGGGAGAGAGAGAGAGAGAGAGAGAGTGAGAGTGAGAGAAAGAGTGAGCGAGTGAAAAATGTTACTCCATTTTTGTGATTGATTTATTTGTTTGTTAACAGTGCGACAGCCTCCTGCTCTTCGATCGGATCGCAAAGCTGGTAGTGTCTCTTTGCGTCAGAAAGATCGTGTATCTGTTTAGTTATCACACATACGTGCATACCTAATATAAATAGAAGTTATATAAATAAAGAAAAGAAAATACATTATCTTAGGATTAGCTGCTTGGAATAGTTTCCTTTACTTCGTCGACAGTCTTCGTCCATTAACGCGCAGTGTTCTTTATTTCGATAATTTTTCTTTGAATTCCTCATCGTCTATGAGTGGCGCGACGAATTTGAAAAAAGGATTTCCTCAAGGAATAGCGTATCAATCGTTCAGAGTTTTACTTTATGAAAAATCCTAAACAGAAACAAGACTCGAGATGTTAAATAGACCTTTGTTTCAGTTTCATTCCATTCTTGAATTATTGAAAGTATTGATATATTAGAAAAGAAGCTTAACACGTGCAATTTAGTCAGCGAAACGGGATCACTGACCGTTAATGGGTCAACAGGACCGAATTTCGAACGATCATTACACAATTTACACGCCGTACAATTGTACTTGTTTACTACGTCTATAATTTCATTATTTTTACACCTATACGATATATTCGGTTCTATACCGTTTTCAATGTACAATCTCTATCGTCTTCTTTAACATAACGTAATCGTCTGTGTCCTCGGCCCGTTCGTCTTTTAGGGTGCGCTTCAAGGAATAATGCGACTTCGTACGATCGACCGTGTGTAAACATTTCTATAAAGTATTCTTGAATATAAACTCGTGGCTGCGTCAGTTTTCAATCGTAAAACCAGATCTTTTTAATACGTACAATCGTCGTGTACACAGGTGTAACATAAACGTAACGCAATGCGGAACGTCGATGTCCTTCGCAGTCCTTCGCGATGGCCGAAGACTCGTTTTTATCTGATATTTTAAAAGAAATGAGAATAAAACAGCGAATCAATTTTTCAGACGCTGTATATGTATTGTATGTATGTACATTCGTGTATTTCTTACGGAACACGTTTTGTGATACAACACGATGACTTTATCGTCTCGAATGACAGCAAAATAAATAGAGAACACATTTCGAAGCTCTATGTATAATAAATTCGAGATCGACGCATGCATACCTTTCTTTCGCGCGTACTAAAAAAAAAAGAAAGTACATTCACATTAAGAGTTTTTCCTTGAAACGTAAACTTGACGAAAACGTCTCGTCGGGACAACTGTAAATGTGGTGCAGTTTAGCTTTTCTTTTCGTAAAGGTCTAGACCAAACGCAATTATTATATTACATGTTGTAGCCTAAATACAAACATTTTATAATAAAATTCAACATATTGAAGTAATCTTGTAGGATGCTTTTCTCTTTTTTCGGTGTATCCGATTTCATCGTGCATCGGCTTGAAATAAAATTTTCTTCGTTTTATTGTATGAATTCGTAGCGATAGAAAAACTTCGACATCAATAAATTCAAAAGAAATAATAGTATGGTAACACCGATTATAATCTTCTTATTACATCTAACACTTTTTAGCAAATTTCAGCGAGCATCCAGTGTATTTATACTGTTTCCTGCAAGATACGATTAGATACGCTTCGATTTGACGGCATAACATTACACTAAAACAAAAAGAAAAAAAAAGAAGAATCGTTTGCATTCATTGCGCAAAGTATTTTATAACAAATACGATGATCTTTTATTGTGTATACAATGATTGTACTGAAAATAAGAAAACTTAGAATAAGGTTTGCAGTCTAAGTTGCTGTTTTGGTATATAACACTGAATATCATTTAACAATCTTCACTTTATTCTGAAGTACTTTATCATTGGTCGATGTTACTTCTCCAAATCTGATTTTTCTCTTTTCTATTCTGGCTTCCACCTCGGCCTGAAATCAAGCATATTTGTGAAAATCGAATGCGATACATAAGTTTAACAGTAATTGGATGTTACATGTATTTTATTTTATTTTATTCTTATTTATTACCTTTTCCATTAAAGTGGAGACAGACATACCGAACCTTTCTGCTCGTTTTTTTAAAACTTCGTATGTTGTATGCTGTAAAAGTGTATAATGAATGAATTTTGTATATTTGAAACGCATTGTGGCGTTTTAATTGTAATTAATCGAAAATACATACCACAGGTGTTTTTACAGAAGCAGCAGACTTATTATTTTGATTATTAATACTGAATCTGGCAGATCTGGCCTCCTTTTTAGCAGCTTCCGATAATGGCATTCCAAACTTTTTAGCTCTCATTTCCAATCTCTGAACAAGCGAACAAGTTGCGTTAACATATTATCATTTAATACGTCCACCATCGAAATTACAATCTTTGTTGTTACCTCTTTCACACCGAGTTCTGATAGTTTAATAATTTTCCTTTCAGGTGGTGCAGTTTCGATAGATTTCGCGTCGGTTTCAGTTTTTTCTATCGATTCGTTTTTAGTTTCTTCGATCACTGGTTTACGGTTTAGAACTATTTTCTTTGCACTCGTATTACTCTCTGTGGATAATTTTCTTTTCTCATTAACTTCTTGAGAATCCGGTTTACTCGATAACTCTTCTATTTCTTCGTCCTACACCATAAAAACAAATTAAGTTACAAGTACTCTAATCGAAATCAGTTTTTCTATGAAGTTTACGCTATAAACGATACAACCGAATCGGATCCAAGAGCCGATTTCGAAACACAATATTATTTTGAGACATCAAGTAACTCTATCTGTACTTACGCCAAGGACCGCGTCTTCGTCTAAAATTTCTTCAGCAGTTTCGTCCAAACATAATGCAGAATCTACCGAGGAAAACATTGCTCTATCAATACGCAATTCTTAATTTATAAATTTAAAATTACGAATTTATAAATATATATACCACCGTGAATTGCTAATTGAAGTCTTTCGACCAAATCAGTTTTATTACCACTAGTGGGAAGTCCTCTCTGTTTCAATTCGATCTTCAAATCTGCAACCTATTATAGAACATTAATCAACAACTATTCTCAAAATCACTTGCTACGAAATCTTAATAACAAATTACTTTTGAATAACTACGTGTACAGAGCACATGCAACACTGTAAATACAGCGAGGTTTTATTGTGTACGAAAAGGATGTTGAGGTTATCTTCCCGGGTTTAGAACGACATCAACAAAATAGACAGAAATTACCTTCATCTTCGCAAGTTCGGTTAGTCCTTTCTCATAAGACGAATCAGCCATGATGCATCTATACTTTATTTTATCTCGACAAAGAATTTAAACTAGTTCACGATTAACATGTCACAATTCGTCACAGTGTATGCGTCGTTCAAGCTCATTCAAGCTTCACAGGACATAAAAGTAGGATACTGTACAGTCTGATACAACATATATATTCGTCAACGTATCCAAACTGATCGATTAGATTTCAATTCGTGCATACGAATAGTAACGAACAGCTTAAACATGAAATAATTCAATGGAACTGCGATTTGCTTTAGGAAATATTGATGTAATTTTTTAGACAGCCACAACCACTATCCTTGACAGTAAAGATTCAATGAAAATTGTCAACGAGATCGCTAAAGAAATTATTCGCAGACATATATTAATACCTTATCGACGGAACCGATCTGTACTCAGTTAGTAACAATATATTAAAATCTTTATAAATGAACTATCTATTCATTCATGGATACACAATGTTTTGATAAAATGTACATTTCCATTTTTTGCGGTACTATGAGATTCTAAGAAATTGAATTAATCAAAACATATTCTGCATTTATTGTAACACAGAGCTTTCTTGCAAAGGTAAGTCTACGACGGATTTTAATAACCAATTTCCAGAGTCACCGACGAGATCTATGCCTGTTTTACACGTTTACACCGTGTCTCGGGCACACAACTTTTGTGTTGCAAGTTGCAAGTTGCAACATGTTGCAATCTCGTGTATATAGTCCTTAGACCATATATATGGTATATATGGTCTAAGATATAGTCCGACCGCTCCATTTCGATCAATTTCGATAGAGTCCGCTGTCGTACTAGTGTATTTTCTACAGAATCGGTAATTCAGAATCGTAGACAGGAAAATACATACATTGCAAGCAATGTATGTACCGATTTTAAGTCTGTGCTTGAACGGAGCAAAGGATTCTTGCCGGTGTTGGTTGGTTGGTTTATTCTTTACTCTACAAGTACTGACGAGTACATAGAGATGGCGTTGGTGAGAGCCGGAGCTCTATCTGCCCAAAACAAACCTGTCTTATACACTATATTGCATTATATTATTCTTACATGTAGTGATCTTGCCGGTGTTTGCATTGTTTCCTGGTTAAATTAATAATTGGAAAAATACGTTTTATAGAGAATGAATTGCCATTTGTAAATAATTACGATGATGTACTTCAAATCTAACAGTTGTATCGATTACCTCACCAGAGAGTATACGAAAATGCTCACCCCGGGCACCGACGAGATACTGTTAAAGACTGCCAGCCTTATGGGAGATCGTGTCACTCGAATAATTCGGTGTTTTCTTACGCCCTCTAGGATGTATTCTGGCTGAAGTAAGAAACAGAAGGCCATCGACGTGATCTCGTCGGTGCAGAAGTTTCGCCCAGTTTCGCCTCTGTAAGAATTCTCTTGAATTCTCTGTGATACCTCTCGGGTGATGCATATGTAGATACTTACCCATACATATTACTTATTTATACAGATACATACTTACACTGTTATGACAGTTTGGCCGATTGTCTTTAGGTACCAATAATAATTATAATCACCTGCAAATATTAACAGTGTCGATAATGTTTATAACCTAAAAGTGCTTGCCAATAAGAAAATCATTACCACGAATAAACATTACAATTTGTTACGCGTATTTTTAATATAATTAAAAACTATGGACGGGACACCGCTATTAAAACGGCCAAAGCCGAATGACAGTGAAGAAGAACTATTTCGCATGCAAGAAGAATTTTTGAAGAACAAACAGCAACCATCGGCGAAAGTAATTAATTTACGAGGCTCCACTAAACCTTTTGGTAGTGACAGTTCTACGACTGAACCATCAAAAAGTCAACCAAGTACTGGCAAAGTTAGATCAAGGTACTCCGAGCTGAAGAAACTTAAAACGCATGATAGGGTTTGTACTTCTCAAAGCGAGGGTGAAGTTATAAACCCTGTGGTTCAAGAAAAAATTCAAGGTAATTTGAATAAACAACAGGAGTCTGTTCAAAATATACCAGTCGCACCATCTAATATTATATTGGGAAATATTGTTGAAAAAAAGTTTAATTCAAGCAACATTAATTTTAATATGAAGATATCTTCAAATGATTCGGGCAAAGGGTTTCCAGAAGTATTTGTTGCCAAGTCTATGGTACGCTGCATTATTTTATTACAGAGTAAATTTATAGGTTTTAATTCATGTATTCTAATTATTATAATTTTTTAGGAGAGCGACGGTAAGCGGAGCTTATTTTTACAACAAGTATCAAAAGATCGGACAACACGTAAAATAGAAGAATCTGAAGTCAGTGTATCTCTCCCTACCGATGAAGGTAGTATTATTATAGAGGGATCATGGTCAAGCGAAGAATACCCAGAAAATTTGGAAAGATTAAATCAGATGACGCGGGAAGATATATTGAGAGAGAAGAGTAAACTCGAAATGACTCTGAAACCAGAATTAATCCAATTCTTGAAAAACAGAAAAAATAAAAAGCAGAAAATAAACAAGGATGAAGTAGAGAAATGCAGTTGTATTAACAAAGAACAAACTTCGACTCGGGGTGATCCATCAAAAAGTAGCGAAGTTACATACATGGAAGTAGACAAACCTGAAGAGACATCTAACAAAAATGATGAATGTTTATTAAAAAATAATGACACCGCACCCATGCAAGTGGATGAGCCTGAAAGTATACCTAAGCCGCCAATAGAATTAATGGTGCAAGCGAAAGAGATGGGTTGGGTACACATGGATTCCCTTGAACCCGCAAAGTTGAAATGGATGGAAGATGTGTCAGCACAGAAACAAGAAGAACCTACTATGAATGAACAATATAATGCCCGCTTTGATTTTAATGGTAAATCCTTTTTAAGGGTAAAGCGGAATAGCTACCTACCCTCCGATTTCGATGATTTTTGGATATGTAGTACAAATTGATATTTAAAACATTTTCATCAAAATCGGTGGGCAGGTAGCTGTTCTGCAGGTTCACCAAAATATGTATTTATAAGCGAAGGATATCTGATTTTTTATGTATTTTAATAGGTCTGCTACTGCCTTACAAGGACGAAAGTGTGTCACTTGAGAAAGGTCTTCATCATCACGGGGAAGAACCTGAACGTCCTGGATATTCCTTGCAAGAATTACTACAATTAAGTAGATCCGCTACGCAACAACAGCGGTGCACTGCTCTTACAACATTAGCAAACATAATAGAAAAGAGCCGCAAGGGCTGGTACGACAAAGTGTTGCAACCAGCACCTTTGACTGCACTCAGCCAAAGAAATCTTTTACTGTTACTAAGATTTTCTTTGGACGATACGTCGATAGCTGTAGTTACAGCATCTTTGCAAGCACTCAGAGGATTAGTGTACAGTGAAGCGGACGAAATTTGTTTAGACAGACTTTACGGTTTCAAGAATTACAAAGAACCTGTTTTAAAGACACCGCATACAGATGTCCCCGACACGAGTAACTTAAAAGACCACGAATTGGCTCAACTGGATGCAGTAGCCACTTTGTTAAGAACGGACATAGTTGTAAGAATTAGATATATATTAAATGAAATGCGGCCGCCGCCTGTTGCCGTAATTTGCGCGTTAGAAATACTTACAAGACTCGCAAGACACTCGCCTATAACTGCATTAAACATTGCAAGCACACCACATTTATTAGAGACGGTAATCGAATTTTTTCTACCGATATCTGCGAACTCGTTAGCAATGGTTGACACTATAAACAACGTGTACGGCGTTCCCGTTACTGCAGCCATTAGATTTTGTCGAGTTCTACTCTGTTACGGCGGTAAACCTGTTGCGCTAAAATTAAATAGATTGCATATTGTGCAACGTATATTGTCGTACGTTAGTTGCGACGCAGGAAAGGAAACTTTTAATCTCGGAATCGAAAGTTTACGATTGTGGAAGCTGTTGTTACTCCATGGTGAGGCGGTGGACAGTTTAACCGGAGCACAATTAATTCTCGTGTCTCAGTTGCAGCTTCTTTTAAGCAATCATGATATTCAAAGCGCATCGGAGTTGTCTTGCGAGTATGCAGCGGCTTTGATAGCTGTCGCCGGTTGCCTGACACCTTTGAAGGCGAATATATCAATTTTATTAACAAAATGGAACAGACAGTTACAGTGCTTAACGAACGTGACGTGGGGCAAGACGAAACTGATCTCGGAAACGTTGCTAACAGTCAGCGATACGTCTGCGGTTAAAACATTCACTATATCTAAGTCACAAGTGTTTCAAAACCTTTGCTCTACTTCGAATTTGCTAAGCAATTGTAGTCCTGCTACAGAACGCGAGCCATCTTGTCTACCTCATCTGGGAGTGCTAACTCATGATGGGCAATTGCAACCTATTGTATCCCAGCCATCCTGTTTCCCTTTCCTAGCGACCACTTTAGGCGTGTTCGTGGATCGCTCTTTCGTAGAAGAAATTCGAGCCGTGCTCAGTCTTCCACTAGTTCAGAGATACCTACAGCAATTGGAAACATCAGATTGGAGCCTAGAAAGATCATGGTACACGAGATCCGAATTGTCATTCCTGGCTAATATAGTCGGTGCAGCTTCTCTCATTAAAGACAAACTGGATAATAAAATAATGCATACCATTTGGAACATTGCAGTGAAACTGGTATCAGTTTTGCCAGCTGATTCTGCAGCTGATGTAAAGAATATGTTAAGGAATGCTCTGTCGGAAGACAAATTAAGTTTAGGAATAGTAGCGGATGAATTAGAGAAATTGAATTTAAATTCGAACATGCAGGACATTAGACTTAATTTGTCTCGCAATGTGGCGACTATATACGAACGATATGTACCACTGAATGGGGAGTGGGATCAAGCTGCGATGCCAAAGGATTGGATTTATTTGCCCGTGGTACACATTTACACGAAATGCAGGAACAGTAATAAATGCAACGATGAAGACGAGTCTGTGATCTTGTCTGTGCTGAGCTTAGAACTAATATTACCTGATTTGGTTGATAAACTTTCGCAGAGCTTGAGATTCAGCAGACTGATCTTGGTTTATTTGTGCGATACGGTATATTTAAGCAACGACGTGTCAGCTTTGCTTACTAGGGCAGTTTCGACTTTATTGAAAAGTCAATATAAGAGACTTGATTTTACGACGGAGTTGCCTGGATTGAATTCGTTCGTTGATTTATTTACCGCGATGTGCGAACATTTCTGCTCGACTTCTTACGGCGACTACGGTTTCTCGATGACTTTGTTGGTGCCAATTGCGCAGAGGCACAATGATCATTATAGGAAGTTGTTATGGTCAGAGCACGCAGGTTTGCTTCGGTACATTAGACTACCTGTGGAACAATTAGTTATTCCGTTGAAAGAATATTTGTATCCTATCGAGGAGGACGCATCTTTGATAGAAAGCTACATAACTGCTCTTGTTAGGGGAATTGTGAAGCAAGAGTGGTGCCCGATTCCTTACACAATTGCTATTCATCACTCTGCAATGCACTTGAAACAATCGAACAAGGTAGCATTAAAAATGAGGACACAGCTAGCAAAAATATCTAATAAGGCTTTAGCTGCACTATTATTAAATTATGAGCCACCTAAGTTAGGTATTACAGCGTAAATGTTTGTTAATACATACACCGTAAATCGAAGTGATATTGTATAAATTATAATTTTATATTTTTCGCATCTCTCTATTTAATAAACATTAGCTTATGTTCCAGAACATTCAAGGATATCCTTACGGGGTTAAATAATTCATTCCCATCATACCATTGTATGTACGTATATATCAGTATTATTAAAAAATCAATCGGTTACATGATTAAAGAATAGGAACAATCTGTGTTTACAATTATATGAAGCATAGAGGCACTGTTTGGTCATGTTTGCTGATTGCAAGAGTTGTTAATAAAAAATTACCGCAACCTAGAAAGCGCAGTATGCATTGGAAATTTCGTGGTTCATCAATGGCATAATAATTATGTTACTGTATATATGTTAATAATATTAACGTAACGAAAGTAAAAATAAATTAAATTAATGAGAGATTATCGATCACATGAAAGTCAAAAAATAAAGACATATATTTTTACAAAATTTATTACGTTGTAGTGCAACAAAATGTTTGAACGTTGTACCAGAAATTTAATACTATAATTGTTCACTCTGCTTTCAATTATAATGTGAAGTTATTACGAACAGAAGTATACATATACACGAGTAGATAATTTATAATACATATAGTTGCAAGAAGTGTTTCTCTTAAAATCAAACGTTAAGATAATACAGTATGTGCGGCTATTCGAAGGGTTTAACATTTTTGAGTAAAAAGACTTTTTGGTTTCTTAACTTATCGATTCGTTAAATAGAAGTAAATATATAGTTTCGACGCAGTTTTCTTCTTATGCGCATAGAAATACGTCGTAGAAGTTCTAAAACGCGTTAAGTACAAGTGTCTAACAACAGTAGCCTTAATTATGCGGTAACATAGTTTCATGTGCCTCGTACAACGATGCGGTAACCCTTACGTGTGTTACTTTATCAGAAAGAGAGAGAGAAAGTTCGTGTCCAGGTGCATTAAGTTGTAAAAAATTCTTTATCATAAAGTACAATCGAGAAGAAAAAGAAAGGAAACGCTACCGCAGCCTCTACTAGACACTATTCCTCGCGAAACTAAAGAAATAGATCGTATCTCCGAAGCAATTTACATATAAACAATTTTCAACAACTGCAGACCTTTATACTTTTTACTTTATACTCCGTAAATATCTAACTTGTCCGCGTCGAAGAATTTATTCTCAAGCGTTCTCATCATTTTATGGATATACATATTTGTTAGCTTTCCAGTTTATTCGATATTAATTAACATCTATATATTGAATATGTTTTATACGTGACACTCTATTCAAATCTCAATGAATTTCTTTGAAACGTTTCTCAACTTTCTCTTGTCGTTCAACATTAGTAAAACGAAATACGAACTGTTGGTCATCGAGAATGTTTTTGATCCAGTAGATAATACACGTGGCACATGTATTCGAAACTATGATTGTGTAAATATTTTGGAAACAACCGTTGTCACCATTTATACAAGATTTCATCCGACTAGTTTAACACGAGAAAATATAATCGAGAAACGATAACTAAAACGCTCTCTAGTACAATTGACCGGTGCAAGTGTAATCGACAGTTCGCGAACATAACATTGAGTTTGCTCGATTTCAAGAACGGTACGCTATGCACTTCTCTTACAATAAATCGTCTCTATCAATTCATAACAACAGCGTTTGTATATACATTTACAATTCCCGTACGCGTACATGTATGTATATATACAAATGTATTCTCCGAGATAGAAAAATAGGAGTGTGAAATTGCACTTTCGATTATATATGTTGATAAAACGGGTCCACCGTTCGATGTTCCTATAGCAATCGGGAGATGTCAAAAGTGTTCTATCGTACAAGTTCAACCCTATTCCCGAATTGTTTCGTGACACGTTCCTGGCCACGAGAGGAACGGTCAATACTCTGTTAAAAGACTCCTCGGTTTTTCTCTCTTTATAAAACAATCGTAATTCCTTTCATCTGCACGCGAGAAAACCGTGGTGCGGTTCCAAACTGTCAGCAAACTATAGTTATACTCTTTGTCACGCGACCGCACTTGAAAATCCTGCTTCGAAACAGCTTTCTGCCTTTGATCGGCGAACGATCGTCATCGTTGCGGACCAGCCAATTACAATTACGAGAAAACATTCATCTTACAAGTTAACGGAAATTCTCAGCCAAGTTTCGCTAGGTGATGGCTTTCATGACGTTGACACCCACCGACTGCTAGGATTCTTTATCGAGCTTCCTCCAGCCCTCGACCGTGACCAATCTACCCTCGATGCTCGAGCAATCCAGCTCGATGCAGTGAAGTCTCGCACCCCATTCGCAATGACTCTGGTCATCCTGACGGTAATATTTGATTTGCAGGCAGGTCGACAGGTAACCGGAACCCAACACCTGCATGATGATCGACAATTCTTCCCGATGGCCACGTGCACTCGCTGATATACCCTTCGTGCTGTGATAGGCGCTGTACGCGCACGCTGTGCCGTCTCGCGCGCGCTCGATCGTTTCTACTGGCTTGCCTCCGATGCTCAGGAATCTGGAACATCCGAAAATTCATGCTGCAAGATTTAAAAAATTCTGGTGAACGAAGGTCATGTTAAGGTTAGTATAATTTCATTTTAAAGTGATAGGCTTTCTCATCTCCCGATAATGCAAAGATGCGGTTTTTAAATAGTCGAAAGCGCTAGATAAAAGATCAATCTAGGCCGCGATCGCCCACAAAAGTCCTATTTTTACGTTTACGAGCCGTAATTTGCAGTATTCGGAAGCATACAGCTGCGCAAGTAGCTATTTTCATGAAGCTGCGACATCTACATGCCGCCGAATAATGCAAATTATGCCTCGTAAACGTAAAAATAGGACTTTCGAGGACGATCGCAGCATAGATCGATCTTTTATCTAGCGCTTTTGATTATTGAAAAACTCCATCGCATGCTTTCTCGAGAAATGAGAAGGCGCATCCCGCACCCTTGCAATCCTTGAAAAACGAATCTACCCCCTTAAGTGGACGTTTTTGATCGTGTTGTGTCGGAGTTGTTGGTGAAACTCTATACGTTTTTAAAATACAAGGAATCATGTATAGCAAGAAACATTGGAACGTTGAATTTTCTAGTTGATAAATTGACAATCTTCTTTTCTAAGTTATCTCAATGATTGGCTACCGTATAAGTGACAGCTATAGTTGTCTTATGAACAAAACAGCTGCCGATGAATGTCTTATAAGCGTTCAGGAAAGTGTGGCCGAGCATAATGTGAATGGTTAACGCGCGTTACGGCGCAACTAATTTTACTATAACTAATTTTGAAAGAATAAGAAACTAGCTTTGGGGTATAGCTTTGCGGAACCTTCAACAAATCGAATCGCTAATTCAATATTTCGAACTTTACAATTTTGCATCATTGAATCATTACGTTATTAAGCAGGCAAGCACTCTCCTCAAATGTATGCGAAACGAAAAGCAAAAGAGCGAGACAATATAACATTTTTCAACTATTTTATACTGCAACGTGAACAGAGGAAAGGGCGAATAATTTTTTTATTAAAAACGAGCTTCCAACGAGTTCTCCATTAAAAGGAGGACATTGCGACAAATAAAAAATTTGAAGGTCCATGCAACGGTTAATCGAATTGGTCGGGTCTTTAGTTGCAATTGTAGACAGGCGTCGAAGCAGTTCTGATTTGATCGTAAATCGATAGTGGGCTCGCGACGGTTGGGGACAATACAGAATTGTGATTCGAATTCATTTGCATCTTCGGGAAGTCAGTATTGAAGATTCAGAACCTCGTTTTAGGCTTCCATTGTGTGGCTCACCTGCCACGTATCATACCAACTCTTTCCCAATCGTTTACAAAATGGTCGGAATATTTTAACGACTTTCAAATTGTCGAACTCCGATTTCATCCGCCTTGTCGCTTCGTTTTATAAACATGGTTTCAATCTGTAGGATCTCTGCTTCAATTATTATACAATCAATGTCGGAGCAATCCAATCTAATTTCTAATGAATATTTCATTTTATCACTTATATGGTGAGCTCATGTTTAATCATATAATTTCAGGAAAGAAATATAGCGAAACCGCGTGGCGTCCTCGGTGCGCAATAAATACGAAACTTTCATATCGCAATGCTAATGAGGCAAAATTAATTTCGTTTGTGATAATCGCGTTCGCAACTTTAAATATATCCCGCGAGAAACAGAAAATGAACCATATTCGCCGCTACATGTTCGAGCATTCTAGATCGACCTCTCGATACCGCTAATCTCGCAGATGATTATAGTACACAGCACGCACAAGAAACAGTAAGGGAATTTCGTGCGACGTCTTCTAAAAATATTCCTTTCCCGGAACGCAGGCTTTCTTGATTGAGATTTGTCCCCGCCTCGTGCTGTTTTATCCAGGATGAATTTGCAACGAACAATGTCCCGCAAATATAGAAATGCTGAAGCAAGTCCGCTAAAATATTAATAGCTGCATAGTAACCACGATGCACACTGGCTTGATCTCAAGCGTATTTTTAGTATTTTGCGGAGCGAAAGAAACGCACGCCAATGAACTCCTCGTCGTATCAATGTCGAACATCATTCACGTGTTCAAAACGAGTCCGATTTCACCAAGAAGAGAAAAAAGCAAACAATAAAACACGTTACACGTCCTCATTCTCGAACGCTCTTTCTTACACGCGCAGATACTGCATCGATTAGCTTGCAGAACGGAAAGAAAGTTCAAGCTTGTAATTATTTCTTTAAAGTATAGTTACAGGCTTCCCGTGGTATCGATTACGAGTGGAAGAAAAAAAGTTAGAACATGAAATTATTGCTTTGAAATAAAAAACATCTTCTTTCTCTAGTATCGAGCACTGTGGGATCTATGTCTACCGCGCAGGGTTGGAACAGTGAAAGTAGACCAGACGCTGGAACTTTTCCACTGGAATGGAAAAGGAGAAGGTGTTGGAATTGGACTAAATCATCATCGGGAGATTTTAACATGAAAGTTCAGTTTGGACACAGAACTCGAACGATCTTTGTCAATGGACAAGCATAGACCAAAGTAGTGACCTAAATTGGGAGACTTCGCTTATCGCGAAGATTGAAGTGTACTAACCTCCAGATCCAGAGACGCAAGCAGGAAGAGGATTCCTGAATCATTGAGATCTTAGCATTCAGTTGTAGCCCTAAATGTGAGTTGATCACCAACTTAGGATCTGGATGAAGCAGTTCTCAGGCTCTCTGAGTCTGAACCCTGTAATTTTGGATCTTGACTCCGCCAGTCCCCAAGGACGCACAATCATTATAGTCAACATAGAGACCGTAGCAAATCTCTGATCTCAGTTCAACGGGAGGGATCGAAAGACTTCGCAAGCGATAAATTGCTGCGAATGAAATCGCACAAAACAGGATAAGGTTCACTATGTCGTTCGATAATGCGGAAGACTCATTAAGTGGAACTGCGGCGGGCGCTCCTTCAATTTCGCGAGACAAGTGCAGATTAAAGGAGAAAGAATGACGACTTAATCACGAATTGTGTTTTGCTTCGGGATCGATGGTTGACAGCTATTGCTTTATTTGAGATTCATTCCGATTCGGCACCTATTCGACGGGTTTTTCGGCTGATTCATGCGACCCCTTCCCGATAACGAGCGAATAATTCACCTCGATTTTTCTCTTCGGTTTGATATCCCCGGCTATGAATTTCTATCTCCCTCGACTTCCATTCGAGGTATGATAATGGTATGGAGCACCTGAAGAATACCGACTCGCAAAATTCTTCAGGTGGAAGCGAATTTATCGGTCTGGATGATTCTTCGTATACGTTTGTCCGGGCCAGATGTTTTCTCCCAAGGAATAGAAAATTGCGAAACCATGCGAAAGTGTTCCCGGATAACCCGATAATAAAGCACTTGTCCTAATGGGGTATCTATCCGTTTCCTGACATCGTTCTTCCGCAGCGGGATCCAAGAGAAATATATTTTCGTTGCGACAGATGTTACGGAAATCCATTTCTCCTTTTCTTTTTTCACGGAGTTTCAAGTAGAATAAAACTTTCATTGAACGTTCATCAATTTCGTTGCTATAGCGAGGTCGTGGGCCGACACGTTGCACTGCAGTCGGGCTATTTGCATCTCGAAGGCGGGAAGTTTATCAAATTTTCTATTTGACTTTGCCTTACTCGCTTTTACTCTGAACAAGTGACGTATTTCTGTCGCGTACGGCTGTGCGGCGACCGCATTTAAATTGTTAAAGACCCGTAAAGTACCAATCCGTTGCCGCATCGCAAGGCGAATCGCGAACAGAAGTGGCCCGGGTCAACGCGGCCATTTTCGAGATCGATAGAAAACGAAAAGCTGCGCTTTTTAACCATTAAAGAGACATAAGACCAAACCGCCGCGAACATTCTGCCCATGGGACTGCGAAATCGGGATTTATAGTTTGTTCGAATGGCTGGGTATTAATGAAATCTACTTTTGTTTAGTTGGCCGAACGTCATTCTCTTTATCACCTTCCGCTTCTCGTTATTTTGATGTTACTTCCATAGACATTAAATTGTTTTATGATCCACTGAACTGTGAATCTTTGTGCAAAATAATGCAACTATTCAATAACAATCTTCGGGAACTCTGCAATGCCTGCTCCACTTTTCCGTCAGTATTCCAGTTTGCTAAATTGGTAGTTCTCTACCTTGGGAGCGAAGTTGCTAAAAAACTTTCTCGCGAGCTCACGGGGCCAGGTATTCTGCGAACAGGTAGTTAATACGACTCTTGACGAAACAGATTTATAAAATCCCGATAAACCGTGCGCAGTTTTGCTTGCAATTGAAATAGCGGTTGCGGTCTCGGTCTCCGGGCGTTCAGGAGTTCGAGCGTACAATTCGAATGGTAGAAGCGTAGACCTTCGAGGATTTTCACTCTGCACGAAACCACAGAAACTTTAGTTTTTAGGCGGATGAATTGCCTAAAAATGTCTCGATCAATCGTAATTTCCGGAACCGTTCGAACGGAACCGCCGATCAGATCCGCGGCGATAGAACGAGCTGAAAAGAAGTTCACGGGGAGTAATACCTGAAGGCATACACTTCGTGATCGATAGATTCTATCGTCGTTCGTGAAAAATGTAACGAAGCCACGGTCGTATCGTAACATCGCCAACAAGGCGATCCCGTTCCTACTTTCTTTGATCTAGCGCGAAACAACGATCCCGATCCTCATCGATCGCCTCCATTCAAGATTTCGTTCGCTTTAAAGAAAGTGGAGCGCGGCGAGCGTTTTTCCCCATTCAAGGGCTTCGACATGATAACAGAAGTCGTTGATGAATTATGCATGGACTTTAAGCATTTATAGTAAACATGAATATGCAGAATGAAGCCTCGAGCTGGAATTAATGGAATTCTAATTTTCTGTTTAATGCCGTCGACCCTTTAGACTAATTTCTGTAAGGTGCACGCTGATTATGCGAGTTCGTAGATTCTTATTACAATAATTTTGCATGAAATGTCTACTGTGATCCAATTTGTCTTTCTGCAGATCCTTTGGACCTAAGAACTTCAGTGAAAGGATTCAGGGTTTTTTTGTGCTGTAGAATCTATGGTCCCAAGGATGCTCTGAGATTTAGAGGATCTATGATGTATTTAAAACCTTATCCGCAGTTCTACAGCCTTTACATATTCTGATTTGGCTCCTCGATCCCAAAATTTGTATAAATTCCTCAACCATCATTTTAATTGAAGTGCCCATTGTATTTGAAGCTGCATTGGAACCAAGTGGGTATGCCCTGGAAGAGATTGAGCTAACAAAGTTCCACAGAACGTTAGATTAAAAGATTGTCTGCTTCCTCTGGCAGCTAAAAGACAGACCAACGAAACTGCGGTACTTTGAACCGCACAGGAGCTTGGGCGTCACCTTCCTAAATAAGAAATGAAGATATTCCTGGTTGATTTTCGGAGTGGCGGAGCCTCTCCAAAATTGACGTACTGATATGAAAGTACATCTAGTACTCTTGCGGTTTGGTAACCAATCCAAAGTTTCGCGTGCAAGTTATATTTTGCCCGTACCAATCGAACAGATTCCACTTTCTGTGTCCACTCTAATGATCATCGTACCGTGAATTTGATTCTTGATGCATCGGACTGCATCGTCAATATTCCTATTGATCCCGACAAGGTACACATGCTGAGAATTTATCCTTCAATTAAAAGTCTCTAACTACATCCATTCCACTGAAAAATTCAACTTGAGAAATACACTGCTTTTTCTAATCAGTTATTTTACACTTAAAAAATTCACAATCTACTGGTAGGTAATTATTTCATACGTTTCAGTCATACTTCGTAGTAGCTAATTTGTGCAAAAATATCTCATCCGTCAATTGATTCTGAGGTTCCACGCTTTTAGCTTTTCATCTTTGATCTTGGTTAATAACGGTAATGTATTAACAACGAGCTTGACCAAGTCTCTTCTTCTCACAAAAAAGTTTTGATCCTTTGTTCGGCGTAACTTTGTCGTCCACTCGCTTCATTTAGGACTTTTTGCCTCGTCCTCTGTTCTTCGGGAAGCGTGCAATTTTATGCCTAGGAAACCTGGACATTGAAAAAGAGCGTTCATTCAGTGTGTTTAAATGCGACTCCTTTCTTTGTGACCTCCGGGACAGAAGCTGTGTATACCGCCAGCTGGAATTTTCTCGAGTTCACGGGCTTCGATTTAAAGTAGAATCAACCGGTTTTTAACGTTTCACCTCGACGCATTTTTCGAATAAATGGACATGTTGTCGCTCGAAAATTTCTCGGAAATTCTGTCAGGGCCCCCCTGGAATTTCGAACATTCGCGACTTTCAAAATAACAAATAATTTGCACGAATCGAAGTTTCCTCTGCTTTTAGTTGCGCTCTGGAGTTGCTTAAATTTCCATGAGATTACTGCTTATTCGAAACTTCCGGCGGTGAAGTATTCCGAGAGCCGTGTTCTCATTTACAAGGATCCGATCTTGAACATGGGCTTTTGTACAAATAAAATTTCTGTAAAGCAATAGATCCTGTTTTTACTAAATATTCATTGTTAAAGGAAGAATTTTTATATGAACATAGTCTCGCGCGTGCTCGAGAACTGTTTATGTTTAACAGGAGTGCCGATTCGTTTTTCTGCCGCGCAAAATTACAGGGAGAAACTAGAGCAATCAGTTTCCTGGGGTCCAGAAATTTCTCCGTGGCGTGCAGAGAAAACCAATCTCTCTATTGCAACGTTCCCCAGTCCACAGTCTAACCATTATGTACAGTACAACATTCTTCCTTGTCGTTCTTGTAGATTATCTCGGCGTACATGTGATCCTTGCCGTTTGTACGTGGGTGTTTTATGAACCGCATGGCAGGAATCATACGAGCAATATGTGCATCCAGCAGGTGCTCTAATGATTATTGCCATTGAAGTCATAAGCCGTCCGCACACAATAAGCCGAGAGATTCATTTGCGCACTGTGTACATTTCATCTTCGCCTGCTATCTGCCGAAAACCGCGAACGCGCTGACAAAAGCTGAGATATAACGGGAGCATGCTAATTATTTCCTCTCCAAAAAACACAAATGAATTTGTAAAAATTAGTAAAGGTAACAACGTCTTCAATTTCAACATAATTCTTCGAATCTGGAATATTTAATTGGAAGTGAATAAAATTTCTTTTCTGTTTAAAACGAATCCAAACACGATGCAGTTTCGATCACGTTCGCTCGTTTAATTCACGGTATTCTAGAGCCTCTATTATCCAAACCGAATTCTCCATTAGCTGAATAAAGAGTTCAATCTAAAGCGATCCATATGTAACATTCAATGTAGATTCAATGTACAGATCGATAAAGATTTAATCCAGCTGTGTAGATAGAACAAACACTCGTATTTCAATGATCAGTTTGGATAATGGAGGTTCTAGTAAATCGCGGATTAAATCCACAAATCTGATCCAAATCATGGCATGTTTGGTATCATCTTGAACGGAAAAGCGCGACAAACATGCTGCTGCAGCTTTCATAAAATAATAATTAAAAATAAGGCTAATAAATAGTTTGTCACTAAATTAATCTACGCCCAAAACCAACGTTAATAGATAAGGAATTTCCGGAAGTTTTCGCATACATGGAGACGTTGGTATATTAGCTACCTGGAAGGGGCATTATAAGACAGATTTGCGAATTTCTATAGAAGAAAAGCATCATTTCTTAGGGATCATTTCTTAGAGAAGTTACATTCGAGGATTCAGGCCCGACGAAAGGGAAGCATCCGCGATTATGAGGAGCCAGCCGCCCGTAATACGAAAAGAGCCGTTCCCGACGGAGTCATTTGCGAACTTATATTTTTAGTCCGCGCTTTCTTTCCACGCGCGAACTGCACACGAAGAAAGAGATAGTCGGCATTGAGAGGCGCGAGATCAAAGAGAGGCCTCCGGAAAATGTTCGCAGTGCAGCGCGAACATGGAAGAACCTCTATTCTGAAAGTATGACTTTTTCCTGTTGTACACTAGTACTCTACGATTGCCAATCAATTTCAAATAAACTTTTCGCCAACTTGTATATTGTCATCGACAGCTTCCAATATCTTCAGCCATTCATTTCATTTGAGAGTTCATTCAGCCAATGTCTTGAATCATTCATTTTATTTGAAGATTCGTTCGTTCAATTTGTTCGAAAATGGAAACTTTCATTGATTTTGTATTATCAATTGTTCCGTTTACTCAATAATTTTCTACAAACGCTATTACTTCAATAATTGTAAAGCAGAGAGTTCGAAACAGGTCATTCCGACTTCTCCAATAATTTTCTCGAGATTGTTATGTAATAGATTTTTAACGGGTTCTTCTTAAGTACTTCTTGTAGCGCTTAATGTTTACAGTCTACATCATCGGACGAAGTTTATCCCAAGAAACACGATTGTCCCATTATCCGGAGACTCATGTCTCGCCATAAGTACGGATAAGCGAGGCAAACGAGCGTCGCCGTCGCCTAATTGCTCAGTAAAATTTGATCGCGGCTCATTTTCGGAGACCCGATGAAAATTTTCCCCGGGTTTTCCCGCGGTTGAAGTGCTCGCGAAAAGGGGTTTCGGTGTAACCAAGGAAACACAGCGTTAATCGAACTTCTTGCTAGTCGGCAGTCACACTTCGGCCAGGCGATGCGGTGTGCTAACAAAGGCCCCGAAAACCGCTGACACGTATCTTGATAAATAGAACAGTTCCTCTATGTAAACGCTTCGAGGGTTGCACTTTCTGTGAAGTCCACTAAATTGCATGTTTTATTAAACCCGTGCGTAGAACGGGCCGTGTTATTCTTGGAACCGGGCGTCGCTCCTGGCGACTAATCAGCTGTCCTAATTGGGTCAGTACAAATCCGCATCTAATTCCAATGTCTACAAAATCGATTTATCAAGTTAAATTGCAAACTGCAAGAGTATTATGTCAACCAAGTTCCCAGTTCTGCATCCCAGAAATATAAAGACTCGCTCCAAAACGCTGTAAACTATTTACCGCAGCGCGCCGCTGGATATTTAGTTGCTGCGTCTACACCATGCGAATGCGAATCAACGTCGATATTTTCCTTTGACGCGCCGGCAAACGGTGGACCACAGACTGTGTTTATGGTTGAGCATGTGTACTGCATGTTGAATAAATGTTGCGTTTTAATTTTTCGAATTTTCCGAGACTGCAAACATGAAATTTAATCATGTCCATTCCCCTAGATTAATACGTATTTTTCATTTTCCTCATTATTTAAGACACTGACACGTGATCTAGTTCTGCAAACAAAATAGTCTTAGAACCTCGTCGGCAAATAGTTAGCCGTGCGTTCTCCATTCGTTTTAAAACGAACGTGTTATCAGAAGCGTTCGTTTCGATCTCTCAAGTCGTGTCGGCGGTTGTTACGGCTTTATCGAGCGAGTTGGCCCGTGGAGATTTCTCCGTTCATTAGTCGCGTTCAAATCTGCGGTCGAAGTCCGCAACGAACTAAAACAGCAACCGCGAGGAAAAAAGAAAAAGAAAGAGGAAGGCTTGCCGACAAATCCACTCCGGGCAAATCCGTTGCAGATAGAACTATACCTACGTAGCACAGAATGCATTGTGCCTCCCGATACAACTCTAATCGCAGTTAAGTCCGAAAGGGTTCGGAAATTCCGATATCGGTATGCTTGAAAAATCGCTAGATCTTCGCCTGGTCAGCTAAACCGACTGCTGTGTACTATACAGGCTAATCCTTTGCCAACGAACACTCGTTGCTACCATTTTGCACGTCGAAGAGCGAAAATGGCAATCCTTCCGAAAAATCCTAAATCGTTAACTATTTTTCTCGTTGCAAATACGTATTGGATTGGCCTCGATGTTTTGCCATTTTTATCGTACTACCACTGGCAGAAAATATTCGAAATCGTGAATATGATTTTGTAACGAATCATTTCGACGGAAATTAAATATGACTTATGTCGTTACTGCGAATATTTTTCACGTTGAAGATATGAATTGAGACTGCGGATCTTTATGCAATTATGGCTCTTGAAAATTTCCAAAAAATGCCAGGATATAAAATATAACAGAATCTAGAATTATAATAATTTATTTCAGTTCTAAGCAAGCTACAACCACGGAAAATAAGATTTCATTTGATTCGAGTTTCTTCAAATTCGTCTACAAAAATTGCAAATCGCACGAACATCCGCAATTACAATGACGGCTGGGATAATTTTTTTGGCGGTGTAAATGCATGAAAAATGTGATAAGAAATGGAAGCCTCGAGCGCTGATTGGACTTCTTCAGAGCAATTTTTCCGCTGGAGAAAGTACTTTGTTGTTCCGGCCCGCTGGGCTCCTTTGCATCTCCACGAAGTTTCATTAAACCGGGGAACTTTCGAGTCGCTTTCCTTGCAAGTCTTCGGAATTATATCCCGGTCCAAAATTAAGCCCGCGTTAAAGATGCTCGTTAGAGTATGGAACACGGTTCCTTATGAAGGAGACGGTTCGCGGAATATTTTCGGAGATCTCATGTACAGAGTCCGTACGAGGATCACTTTCGGGCACAGTCGAGAACACTATTTCGCTCGTGAACTTTGTTACTCGGTCTTGTTTCAACAAATTATTCCCACGGATTTTGTTTGCTCTCCACTGGTAATATCATGCTCCGCTGCACACGTTTATTACTGTTCGTTGGGGAAAGGTAGTTCGTAAGAGGAACTTCATTTGAGTAATTACACCCAATATTTGTTCGTGAAAAAACATTTTTACTACAGAGAGCAAGTTCTCTGGTAAGAGAGTGCGCATGGCTTGATTTGCCCGAGTCAGTATTACAATGCTATTACGCTTAATACGTTTCGATTTCGGAACAGTTGTAAAGTGGCTCGGCACTTTTAAAGCTGGTGTACCAGTTATGAAAAATAGACATTTTTCCCATGCACTTCACTAACAGAAAGCGAGGGGATAGAGCGTGTCTTTACACGAGCCTACTTTCCTATGCATCAACTTTATAAATATATAATGGTCCACTTTGCCGACTCCTGCATGACATAGTTACGTTGGAAAACTGGCCTACTTAATTCAGTTCTTTCATACGCGTCATCCAAACAATCCTTTCTTTCCATGATTTTCCTTTGCCTCATCTCGCATAATTTCATTGAACGTCACTACTATTTTTCTACATTATACAACTTTTCCCACGATTTTCATCAATTTCCTTGAAGTATTTTCTATCTGAGAAATTATTTAAAGTATCTTTGCAATTGAACAGTGACTTTCAAGTATTATTGAATACAATTTTGAATAACAGATGTCTTTTTTCGAGCGAAATGAGAATTTATCGTTACAAGGTTTCACAACGTCGTTCATTAAATAAATTATCAGCTGCAGAAGTGCTGTGTTATTTTGTTTAATTATTCAGTATACGATAACCAGGAAATTATCCAACGACTGCATCGACGAGACATTCGACACTATAAAAGCTCGAGCATAATACACAGGGTGTTGCGAAGATATAGAACATTTTTGCAGGATCGATTCAACACATTAAAATGATGAGAAAAGTACGGATACGTACATACGTGTCCGATACCGCTTAACTTTTTAGTTATATGCTGCTTTGTCTTGTTTCAAATAGCCAATAAAAAGTAGGACAAGCTGTGAGCTCTTCACAGAGAGAGAGAGAGAGAGAAGATTAAAGCAAAAATACTTCTCTCCTGTAAAGTCTAGAATAAAAAATTCCGAACCTACAATTCCAGCATCATTAAATTTTTAATTTGAAATTTCGACGATTTTCAATCCACTAAATAATTAAGTATCAAGTGCTGATGCCGTATTCGGGTTTAGTACCAGAGTTTTCCATTTTGGTATCCTGTAATTTTACCTTGGAAGGTCAATTTTTTAGAAGTGCGAAACATTAGATGTAGATTTAATATTCGGAATTTTTTAATTTCGCGAAGATCTAATCGTAAATATAATTTTAGGGAGCCCGGAAATTTCCGTGGAAAGTCTCCTCGCTTTAAACCGTGGAATTGTGGCCACCGCGATGCGTATCGCGTCTTACAAAAGCTTTTTCAATTTCCTATATTCTTTAAATTATGCGCGGCATGATGCCCGAGAATATTTTCTCATCTCCGGAATTGAATTCATCTGACGGAATTCTTCGACAACGCTGTTCCACAATTGCTTCATGCCGCGCAAGCCCTCAGCACTCGGAGCATGCAAATTATTTTCACGTAGTGGTCAAGTGTCGTTTTACATTTTTTACAGTGTGTGCAGCTTTTACATCGGGGGCTTCAAGGTTCGTAAAATGTTCCTGTTGAAATACCAAACCGTACAGAGTTTGATCAAAAAATAAAAGCTTCGTTAAATTTATATCAGGCTGCGGATCTTTTTGCACTTATAGCGCATGCAAATTTTTAAACGAGATTCAGGATAATATTTACATTAATGAAATCAAGTACTGCCTTTATCTTATTTCTGTCACAAGAAATCTTATAGATCACGAAAAAGGTATTTCTCTTATTTCGATTGCCATAAAATCAGAATGGCAATTTTCCCTTTTTAAAAAACGTCCCAGCAAACAAAGACATCGGAAATTAGGAATAT